>VUQS01045171.1:0-13762 GCA_015108495.1 Heterochromis multidens
ACACACAGACTTTCTTACCAAAGCCATTGTTTCTCATTCAGCCCAAGTTGTCCAATCAATAGGACCACGTACAACTCTTTGCAGCACATTATTAGGATTGAAAGACGCTACTATCAGCTTTTGTATGCTTCAACTGATACCTCTCCCTTCAAAGTCCAAACAAAGACTCTTGATCGTGTCCAGAAGCCTGGGCTGTCTCTCTCTGGAGCAAAGAATCCAAGGCGGTACACTGCCATCTTGTGAGAGAATATAAGGCAGACTAACAAGCAGCAGTAGCATGCAAATAATGAAAGATTTCCCTGTCTAATGACCACTGAAAAGAGCTAGAGGTGAACAGTTGAGCATTTTTGTCTTTTAGTCTTTTTAAGCATTGTCTCTGCCACTGCTAAGTAGCTCAAATGAAGCCTCATTTATTGCCTCTGAAACCACCTGAGCATATACACACACACACACACACACACACACAGAGAGAGAGAGAGAGAGACAGCGAGAGAGAAAGAAAGAAAGAGAGGACATACACACATTCAGGTACACAGTCATGCTCACAGGTGAATCAGAAATGTATTATCTGTACACTTTTCTCCAGAATAGAGGGTATAAGCCTGGATGAAAGACCCACTCTCAACTCTTTTGATGTGCATTAGCATGCTAATAGCTCGCTCCCTTTGTTAGCCTTCTCATCTGCGAGAATGTCAAGGCTAATCTGCGTGATTCCTAATGACGGCAATGGGGTGATAAACACTGCGCCCCATGTTTTTTCCTTAAATCTGTCAAGGTGGCAGGAGAGGCAGTGCTTTGGAGGATAAGCGCTTATCAGATTTCTGGCTGGCCAAGACACTGAAAAGAGAAAGGAGCATTTTTCACAATGCCCTTTTTGTGGATTTCCTTTTCTCCCTTTCTTTGTCTTTATTTTCTTTTCTTTTTTTCCTTTCTCTGTACTGTCTACACTCTGAACCTCTCCGGTGCTCTGTGGTATCTATTTTATAATTCTCACTTTTTCTTCCCAAATATTTACTTCTCTGTCCCAATTTTCTGCTTCTGTGTGTACCCTGTCTGTTTTTTAATGAGTAGATTATGTCACATTACCTTTTGTCGTTAAATAGCATCTCAAGATTTGAGTTTTATTTGTTGAATGCCAGGCAAAACTGTAATTAATGTAAACTTTAACTAAATGGGCCCAGTGAAACAATGGTCACACATCATGCTGATGTCTTTGAAGACTTCATTTTTACTCTCTCTTCTTCAGACACCATAAAAACAAAAAAAAAGAAAGGACATAAAGGTATAAAAACCAAAACCTCATTTATTGTTGCACATTTTAGACAATTTCCTATATTAGTGTAAGCTTTTTAACATCTTCTTTATTACATTTTAAACCATTTTTAAAGACAATATGACCTTAAATACACAAATTTACGACAGAAACACAGGAAATAAACACCTTTATTTAACTATGTCTGGGACAATTAAACAAACTAATGAAAAAATGGGTGTTGCTGAATATTTATAATTGCAAAATATACACCTTCCAAGTAGTACTAGCGCTAATCGTTTTCTAAAGAAATTAAAATATTGACCATGCATTTAAGTTTAGATAAAGGCTTTTGGAAAATGGTGACACGCAATGCATTAAAGCACATACAGAGGTGACAGCTCTCTCCAATAACAGGAAAACTTTCAAAGCATAGGCCTTAGATTTCTGGACGAGCAGGAATGACTGATCGGCCATCGGGTCTCCAGCTGTCTGTGTCTGCAACGGAGTATAATGAAGGCTTAATGTGGTAAGTGAGGTACTGCACAGCAGAAAATGTAAATCCATGATTATACTCCATTGCGGACACGGACTTCTTTGAAGACTGCTTGAAGTCCACAGCCTGGAGTGCAGGCGGAGTTGGTGCAATGTAATGTAAATTCTCTGCGGACGAGTCTGCATGGTCACAAAAACCAGGCAGGCATGCATACAGCCACACAGACCCTCACACTCACTATCTCATGACTAGATTTATGTCATTCGGACCCGAGTAGACCCTAGCAGACTCACAGACATGGAAAGTTTAGTTAAGGCTTAAAGGTTTCCTGTGGTGTTTTTGACCAGTAGTAGTGATATGGAGGATTTTTATTTATTGATTGATTTTGAATGCTTGCCTGTTTTGTCTGTCTCTCATTCAGGTGACGTTACACACTTTTGACTGACAGAAATGCACCAAGAAATTCTTCTTAAAGTCTCCACTCATGCCAGTGCCAGGTCTTTAGGAGAAAGTGGGCTTACTAATGGTGAACATAGTAAAAAAAAACAGGGATGTAGCTTAGAAAAGTGAAGGCACCAGATGGAGATAGCTGTGGTCCTATAGAAGTCTATGGGAAAACGGCTTCCTGTCTCAACCTCTGTAAACACTTTCCTGCTGAATTTATGGGTCCACTAACTCATTTTGGGTCATAGTGAATAAAAAAGTAAGTGTATTTTGTAAATCTTGGTCATGCTATATTTCAAAATGGAGGATTAGCTTTGGTATGAAACTGCAATGCTCATTGGCTAACATGTTGTCAATGACAAGTCAATAGCCACTGAGCGTGTGGTTTCACAATCAGGCCTGCCTCTCCTCATCACATCCTTGTTTTTTTGCAACCAAGACGGTGACAGCAGAAAACCAGTGGCTTTGTCCTATGTCCATCTTTTATACTCTCAATGATGGTTAATGAAAAATCAAACACTTCTGTCACATTTGTTGTCAATGTCAAGAAAGCACAGAATTTGTTTCTTGGACTGACATTGAACATAAATACAACTTTTGTTTCTTCTTTTTTTTTGTATGAAAAAAAAAACAAAGAAACTTGTCCACCACGGGGCACACTAATGTGAAAACTTCCTGTATTTTCTTGTCAATGACCCACATGAATAACACAATTCAAAGATAACCTAATACAAATGTTATCTTTGAATTGTATTTGTTTTCAGGATGAGCAGAGCCCTGCTCCTCCAAACTTACTTGCCTGAACAAAAGATGTGAAAGGTGATGCAATGATTCCAGGCTTTTAAACATTTTTTATTTAAAAAAAAAAACAACAAAAAAAACATACACGTGTTGCAGCAGACTTCAGCGCTACAGATCTTGTGTTGTTTATTTTGCCGGTTGACTTTGCAATCTTAAAAGTAGTAATCTGATTAATGTTTCGGTGCAAGAATTACTGAGACATTGCAAACACTACCTGGGGGTACAGGTAGCACATATGAGATACAATCTAATGGGTTTTTTTTCTTTTCTTTTTTTTTTTTTGTCAACAGAAACAAGAATATGTAAATTTGAACAACTAAATTGTTGGTTGGGTGATGATGGAGAGCATGGCTCACTCCTTATAAAACGCCGGCTGTGTTGCACAGTTTGCTGACTGAAAGAGGAGGAAGAGGAAGAGATTTAGAAATATCCCTACAGTCCAGTCATTTCAGTGAGGACAGAGATCATTGCAAAATAAACCTGAAGATATCAGTGTAAGGGTTACTTACATATACCTAATTAATTCCTGAATTAATCAAACAATATTGCTTTCATATTATAAAAGATGTTTAATTGAAAGTTTAAAAGGAATATCAGCTCTTTCTTACCCTGTTTTTCTATGTGATTACCTACTTTTTTCTTCCGTAGTAGATTTATTTTCCTGCACTCCCCAGTCCCTGCATTCATAATTCATTTCAACATCAACATACTGGAATTTTGAAATCTTTCCACCCGTGTTCTTAAAGCCACACAGTTTACCTTGCAACCACCACTGTGACCTCTAGATTGATAAGGAAAAACTCAAGAAAAGTCTTTATCAACCACCTGCTGGTTCTGCTTTATCCCAAACAGAATAGAGTAAGGATGTAGTAAATTTGTGAAGTCCATAATTACAAGAGTAGTTATTTCATGCTTAAGTATTTGTGAAAACTGTCCTTGTGCTTCATTCTTAACTGGAGCCAACAAACAATATCATTTAGATTTTGCATGCATGTCAGTTTTAATCAAGCCTTGCCGGACATAGTCCAACCTGACAGAGGTTCCTTTGATCCACATCTCCGATGACTGAATGACTGATATGTGAATTGACGTGTGACTACTGTCTGCTGTCTCTGACTTTTTGTCTCTCCCGGAGCTTGCCCTTGCCCAAGGTCTGTTGGTATATCAGGCTGCAGTAACAGTCAAGCTAATACCCTCTATCAACACCTTATTATCAGTTGTGCTCCATGCTCCCCACAGCAGATGAAAACTATTCCAGTTGTGGCTAATGCCTGTGAGTGGAGGCTATCTACATGGCCACACAAGCTTAACAGGGACAGGTAGCATTTAACACCCAGCCCACACAAATATTACATCCCTGCTCTTTATGGCTGCAGTATGCTGCCACATTACGAGCCAAAGAGCAGAAATTAGATAAAAAAAAATTAAAAACCTCTCAACCTCAGCAGATGGAGCTGAGGAAAAATGAGACAATGTGTGTGTGTGTGTGTGTGTGTATGTGTGCATGTGTGTGCATGTGAGTGTGTCTGTTGGTGAGGATTGAGGCCCACCCACCACCACCTTGATTTTAATGCCAATAAAAGCACGGCAAGCTTCAGCAAATACAATGCCAAGGTTAACACAGAGATGGAGAAGGCCGATACGGTCACTCATGCTGGGCTGAAAGGGAACCCTGATGACTTTTCATTTCCAATGTTCATCTTGTTATCTTTAATTGTTGAAGGATGGGAAGCTGCTAGTCACAGCCTGGGCCTTTATAGTCTGAGTGTGTAAGTGCCACGCAAATTGATGCCCAAGGTTGGAGGTGGAGTGGGGCAGCAGATGTGAATGTATCTGTGTGGGAGGTGGGAAGACCGTGTATTGACACCCTGAAGGAATGTCTGAAGTAGGGTAGGTAGATGGGATGTAATTATAAAAAACAGTTGCTACGTCATGCTCTCATCAGCATGACGGATAGAACTGCTGCTGATGAGGTGCAGGAGCAGAAATGACAGTAGCTGAGAGATGAGAAAGCAGTGAGGACACGTTTTTGAAACATGAGTTTATACACTTACACATATACATGTGCACACGTGGCTGCACTCATACATAAACAAGCTCCTCAGAGCGCCTCTGTTAGAGAGTGTGAGCACGAGCTAGGTAATGAAAAGGATATTGATTTAAGAATTTATTCAGCTGAAATTCTTGCATCTCCCAGCCTGCCCATTAATATCATTATTGTCAATGGACTGCATGGCCAAATGCTGTTAACATTAATCTCTAGTGGTTTTACCCACCCAACCATTATTCATTATTAACAGGTTGGATTGAGTCAGTATAAGTGAGCAATATCACCATAATAGCTTTGTTCAGACCCTATTCTGCATTCTAGGCTCTGTGCAAATCTCTCTTACTTCTCTACACATACTGTGTGACATCCTGCTGCAAAACAGTTAGAAAGCATCAGTAGTCTTATCAATCAAGAGGCCTTGGAAAGTGGAACTTTTATCAGTGCAGATATATTGAACCATCTCCACCCACAATGTTATCATAGAAACATTGGCTAAATATACTCAGATGTGACAGAATGACGTGTGATTCAGATACATGTATGAACAAATCTTCAAACCGAACTGACTCTAGCAAATTACCAGTGACACTCAGTGAATCAGATTTTTAGCAGTAAGGATCCCCCAGTGAGTGCAACACCATCACCTTAGCAGTACCCTGCAAGTTATGTCGTGGACACAAAACATACGTACATAAATTGCACATAAACGGACAAGAGTTCTTGAACAGTTCTTATATTTGCCTAATTTGCACTTAACTGATTCTCACCAGGGCAGCATGGTGGTGAGGTGGTCAGCACAGCAAGAGGGTCCTGTGTGGAGTTTGTATGTTCTCCCTGTCTCTCTGTGTTAATGCTGAGATTGAATGGCAACCTTTCCAGGGTGTACCCCCTATGTAAATGGGATGGGCTCCAACTGCAACTGTGTCTTTGTATCATGATGGGTTTTTTTTCCTTTTTTTGATATATGGTATACTAAAGCATTGAAGTATGAATCAATTGAATACATTCACTTGTTAGGCCTTCAGTATGATATGCAAGGAAAACAAACAAATGCAAAAATTCCACTCATTCTGACATATCTGCAAGTAAAGGTTTATTGTGATACAGAGAACTCTTTAGAAAGTGTCTAATCAGCATGGTTCAAGATCAGATTTCTCTACGCAAAAATGTTATGCTTTATGCATTCTTTAGATTTAATTACCTCTTAAAACATTTATAAGATGTGTTATTAAGTTAATTAAAATATGTTCTGTGTTCTTTTACAGTTCAGCCACAACGTGTGTTTTATACAGAGTGTGGTTTAAATGCTATCAGCAGAAGTAAAGAAGTGAGCAGAATCACAATGTGGCCTACCCACTGCCACAGGTGTGACAGCAGTAGCCATGTGAATTGAAGGGGAAAGGTCATTCCAACTAACAAACAGGCTGCAAAGGTCTCAAAGGGTAATGGAAGGGCAGGTTACAATGACTGCAAGTGCGTTATGTGTGCACACACACTGTGGTGCACAGATGTTGGACCTGCAAGCAAGAGAAAATTGTTTCATAATATAAAAAAATCAAAACCCTAAAAATAATTTAGTACCAGGCGATTCACTTTACTTTGTGGATTAACACATCCTTCGTGCTCAAGTATAGCTATTAGTCTTTGATACATCACAGAAAACATTTGATTTCATCTTCCTTACCCTTTGGAAATTGGAGAAAAGCAGCAAAAATGCCTTTTTACTTTTAATTCAGAGGCTTCTAGACATCTGGGATTTATCTATTTTAAAAAGGTTGGTTTTTGTCATTTATTTATATGGATATTGAACTAAGAGATAGTGAGGAAGAGCCAAAAGCACCCATTGAATAAGAATATGAAGTTATATCTTCACTGCTTTTTTTAAGTAAAAGAAAAAGCATAATTAAAATTCATTTTAATCATCACATAGAAATTGCAACTTATATTCATTAACATAAAAAAACAATTACAAAAGAAAAAAAAAAACAAAGAAGCTGAAACTATCATTATTTATTCCATGTTACTCTTTTACACTATAGACTATAACACGGTTGGTCAATAACACTCAGATTACAAACTGACTATAAAGTGAAACTAGAAAGCTTCAGTTGCATACATAAACTAAAAGATAAACTAAATGGTATGAAGAGGGACCTGTAACAATTATTATCTGCTTAATTTAAAGGCTAATTCTGGTTTGTTTCATCTGGACATATTTCCAATGTAGCCAGTTTCTATTTTTATCTTTAGGCAGGCACAAAAACAAGGTTTTTAAAATGGGGTTTTCTAGATATATATTTAGGACATCTGTCAATGTTTTGGACCATAAGAATTCATAAACTTTCAATACCACTGTATTTCTTTGTAGAAAAAATATAGCAGTTTATTATTGTGGTCCAAAAGTCATTTCATCCTCTTTGTTTAAAAGGGAAATATTCTGTATTTTCTTATGTCTTATATCAGAATGTTATCATATATTATTAAACATGGCTAGAATTCCAAATAATGAGGTTAACATTGATTAAAGTAATGACTGTGAGTGAAAAGAAGGCTTCAGACTGCTCTGATCATTGGGTTTTCATCTTCTTCTTTTTTTACCTGTTTGTCAGCTGTGGATGAATTTCTTTTTATAAAGCTATCTGTTACACACACAACATGCCCATGGAGTCTAACTACAGTCATGTACATATTAACAGGTGATAAACTGTGCAGCAAACTAGTCGAGCAAATTTGTATTTTCAAAGTGGTGTTAATGATCTACTAGTGTTTAAAATAACTGGTGACCTGACAGAAGAAAGTGGGCTTTTAAGGAGGGGGACCTTCAAGAATCAAGAGCTAAGAGGCTGCATAAAGAGCCAGTATGAGATTTTTAAAAATTCTTATTGAACTGTAAATTGTGCAAAGCTAGTCTTTTAGAGTCCCAGAATAAATATATAAAGCATGAAATGAGCTGAATGAAATTAAATAACAATTCAAATGAATTATGAATAGAAGTACAAAGAAGTAAACTAAACTGAAAACTGTCAGGCTCAATATCTTTTGAAGTCTAGAGTAGTCTGATTCAGTTTCTTGTATTTCCTTAGTGACAAACTTGTTCCCCTCTGAGGTTTAATGTAGTGTTTTGAAAGCCGTTACAAGTTGTGTGATGGTGTTCCTTACACCTTGTTCTCCCTTTCAAAATCCAGTTGGGGAGTTGTTTTCCTCCTGGAGATGGAAAGTCTATGACTGCAGCTCATATGAGAGAACTGCACTGCTCCAGGCCATATGTAGTTATATTGCACACTGTAGCAGCAGATGTCAGCCTTGGAAGGAGACACTTAAGCTGTCATGGCCTGTCAAAAATGAACAGCTAGCAAGGATGAATGATGATCGCCTTGTACTCACAATATTGTATGCTGTGATATGATCATGGTTTATTCTTTTAAAGCCAATTGTGAAGAGTTTTCTGTAATCAATATATTGTATTTGTTACTGACAGGCTGACAAATATGAAAAAGTGCAGATGAAAGTGATTATTTCAACATGTCAGGTCCATCCCCACATTTATGACTACCAAAGCCTTTTTGTATATGCTGTAAGATGGCTGAATGAAGGCATTAATTATGACTGCATATATTCTGATAATATGTTTTTCCTGATTTTGACAAGTTTTTAGGAGAATAACCTCATACCAACTGTGAAGTATGGTCCTGGAAATGTTAAGTCAACTATAAATTCTGGATCATAATTAAGAATGCCTAAAGATGATGTGAGAACATCTGGAAATTGAAGTGGAACTGGAAGTGGATATTTCAGCAAGATAAGAGGTCTTAAGCAGACTATCAGAGGTACCAAGGAATGGCTAAATAAATAAATAGAAAGAAATGGAGGGTGATGGAAAGGTCCAAAAACAAAAAAAAATAAGTAAAATAAAAAATCCCACCTATGAATCCCATTTAAATGTTATGGGTGGATCTGAAACAGGCAATAAATGCAAGAATACCCTCAAACGTAATAGATTAACATTATTTATATTGATATTTTTGTTGAAGATATGATTGAAAAGGCTAGTTGTTCTTGTGGCATTATTCAAGTAGGTCACTTTTATCTGTTTCAAACAGGATTAAATGTTTGATTGTCCAAATTTGTCAGAAAAGACAACAGTTTCTATGGGATGTACTGATTTTATCACAACTGAGTGTTAATTGCTACTGGGGGTATCAAGAAATTCATTTTTTTTATAAAGAACAGACATTAAGACTGAGTATAAATCCTTGTCTGGAAGTCTTTCCCTGAGCTAATAAGATAAATTAAATGGTCAGTAACCTTTATAAGAGTTACTCGTAAAAGTTACTGTTAAATGAGGAGTAGGAATGAGTAGCTTGATAGATATGTCTAATTCTTCATATTACCTGAAGACAAGTTATACTCTGAAGTTGGTTCTTTAGAATGTAATTTTTTATAAATTTGATAAATACAGAGTTAGGAAACATCTTAACAAGCAAGATGAAATGTGTTCAGGGTCAAGTCCTAATAACATTTTCCCTGGCTTTTTTTTTTTGTTGTTGTTATTGCTGTCTTCCAGCTATATAACATTTTTTTATATATATTTATATCTCCCCTGTGGTAGAAAAAAAGGATGCTTTAATTCTCTCCCCACTGTGTCATATTCTGTATTACTCATACATTTCCCCTCCCCATATGAGCAGTGCAGCATATCCCACTGCTATGGTTTTGAAATCTTGAACAAGACTGCATCACTACAACTGCGATTCACTCCCAGCTTTGTCCACATTCAAGCTACTGGAATCATGCCGCTGCATCTTAGATGCTAAGCTCACAGTATCACTTTTAATCTGTGAATCATTTCACCACTATGATGGCGCTAACAATAAAAAGCTACTTAACTGAAAGAATAACCTGCAATTTATCCTTTAAGTGAATAATATTTGCACTCTTTAATAAAGAGATTATGGAGCAGTGTTTAATCATTATATTGAATGGTATTCTGAGTAAATAACCATGACATTTGCACCAGCTGAGATGATAAGAGTTCTGTTTCATCTCTATTCACGTCCAGTTTGCTGTGATATCAGGCCCATTAAATCCCATTTAGTGAAAAAAGTCAACTTTTTTTTTTTTTTTACCCCTGCCTACATCAAAGAGAAAACTACCTTTATCTTTGACCCAGTTTGTTGCTGTAATTTTCCTCTTGTGAACACCAATCTTCCAACTTCAACCAAGCTTTATTTGTGTACAGGCTGCAATAGCGAGTTTGCTACCCTGGAAGACTTTTTTTTTTTCTAACTAAAATCATTACATTTGGCATTTGTTTACCATTTGTAAACGCACTGTTTGCACCTTTCAGCCTAAGCTCCCTGTGCCGCTAGGAAATGGTTCTACACAGCTGAAATAGTGACTTCAACTTTGTTGTTTTTTAACATATAACACACTTTATGAACCAAGTCTTTTGAAATAAGCCCTTTTTTGAGATGCGCTACATTTATCTGGCATTAAAATAGAGCTATTTACAAACCCTACTTGACTTTCAGTGGGTTCCTCTTTTGGATGAAAATGTTATGCTGTCAGAAACATTAAGATCTACACATACAAAAAGCTTCTCCAGCGGCAATCATGAATTACTTTTGGCAGAAAAGCAGAAAAGCAAGCGCTGAGGGGATGGCAGGGCTCACTGATGTATTTTGATGCTTGCTTGTGTGAGCGATACTATATCAAACCTCTGAATTAACAATTCCTATAAGACAGTAAGCATCTGTGCACTTTCTGTTCTCTCTGCACACCAGGAGTTTGTAGTTCAGATTATGAATAGGAAACAGCTCATTTTTTGATGTTGGTCTTTCTTCTAAATGGCCCTTAAATCCTGCACTTCACTTTTCTCCCCAGTGAATAAGAATCTGTTTCTCTCCATCTCTCTCTCTCTCTCTCTTTCTTTATTTCATTCTCCATCTTCAGCGCCCTCTCTCACACAGTGATCTACAAGTTGAAATGGAGTGTGTGTTTTTATGTGTGTTTGTGCATGTGTGTTAGTGTGACGTGAACTTCCCTTTCCCTGTGAAAAAGTGGTTTAACAGGCCATGTCACATGGTAGGCAAGTGGTGGATGGGAGCGCTCCGACAGGCGATAAAGCCTGTCAATCTCTCAGCCAGCGTTGCTAGCCATATCTCACCTCATGTGTGGCCTGCTAACACACATGCACAAACGTGGCAGCACAGAAGAACACACATGTAAAGGTGCCTTAAACCTACTACACCTAAACTTGTATTTCTGAGCCTGTGCGCCTCCTCACACAAGACTTGGAGGCTTAAGAAAGTTAGATCCCGGAGCACATACAACTGACACTTTTCCTGCAACATGTATTTTTCTCAGTCTCTTCTCCTTGGCTTAAACGATCTTTTCAACCCAGCAACAAGCAAGAAAGAGGCCCTGTGGAAAGCAAAGTCTACAGTATTACCAGTAAACAGAATGAAATTGAGACACAGAAAATAGGAAAAAAACACAATATTCCGTGTTGCTTACAGTCAAATGTGGATATTTGTTACAAAGAAGCGCAACTATTTTATTTGAATATCAAGCTGGGAATTGCAGTGCTGTTCTTTACTGTATTAAGAGCAGTTAAAACAGACTGGTCAATTTTGACCAGGAACACCAAAGTAAGGGGTGGGAGTTGAACATGATAGGAGGGTTAAATATAAGCTAGCAACCAATAAGTGTGATGGATATTACACCAAAACTAAAGGAACAGCTTGAAGTTATATCGAATTCTCTTTTTGTCCTCTTTCTTCTAATTTTTCAGTCTCTTAATAGTCTATGATCCTTAGAGAATATGTTCTTTAGGGCAGGCTTCAATTTAAGGGGGGAAAAAAGGATTATATATTAAACTGTTCACAGCCATATTTGGGAAAAATATTATAACAGTGCTTCAGTCCATGATATTTTTTTTTCCATTTATCTAAATAATTGAGCTACAAAATCTGTTTCCAATAACAGCTGGATGCAGAATACAATACTTTGCAAACCCTATATTGAACTCTATTATTATCATTTAAGCCCTATATTTAACTGAAGTAATCCTCACATGTTGAAACTGAGATCATTTTTAATAATAAATGCTCAATTTGAACATTTTACAAAAAAGTTGGAACTGGAACATGTTTACCACTGTGTTGCATCAGCTCTACTTTTAGCAGCACTAACTGTAATACTGTAAGAGTACAGAACTGGGGAGACCAGTTGCTGTAGTTTTAAAAGCAAAATGTTTTCCCATTGTTTCTTGATAGAGGATGTTTTTGTGCAGTTCATAGGCCTCCTTCATCTGTATTTGTGTTCCATAATGTGCAAAATGGATGGGAGGTTGCTATGGTGCCATCCACAGAATGTGGTTTGGCAGGCTTTCCTAAAAAATAACAAGCATGACCTTTCCAAAGAAAAAGGTTTTCTTAGAGGCAGCTCCAACACCCATTAATAGTGACTTCATAGATGTTGCACATGGCTACCATATTTTGTCCCAAGTATGCAGTTCCCCTGATGTGCAAAAAGAACTTAAAATTTTGATTGGCCACACAACAGGAAAGTATTCCTCTTCGCCCAAACCCATCTTCAAAGATTGAAGGTGAACTCACCGGCCACTTAACACCTGTTCGACTACCAATCAATCACATGGCAGCACCTCAGTGCATTTAGTCACATAGACATAGTCAAGACATCCTGCTGAAGTTCAGACCACACATCAGAATGGGGAAGAAAGGTGACAAAGTTGTTGGTGCCAGACAGGGTGGTCTGAGTAGTTCAGAATCTGCTGATCTACTGTGATTTTCCCACACAACCATCTCTGGGCTTACAGACAAATGGTCCAAAAAAGGGAAAATATCCAGTGAATGGCAGGTTTTTCCCTTGATGCTAGAAGTCAGAGGACAATGGCTAGACTGCTTCAAGCTGATAGGAAGGCAGCAGTAACTCAAATAACCACTCGTGACAACTGAGGTATACTAATCTGTGTATAGCCATGACTGAAGTAGATCCTTCTGTCACTATGATTAGTAGCTTTCTTTTTCCTTGGAGAGTGCACCACCAGTTTGTTTTTGTTTTTTTTCACCAGTTCCAGGAGGTATATGACAACTTACCTTAGCTGTACCTCTTTAGAAGGTTTGGAACCTAGTGCTCTTTGGCATCTTTGCATGTGAAGTTCAGCTTTAGCCAGAGGTTCCAGTTGCTTTCTGCTACAATTACCAATAAAATGCTGGATGTGTTTCTCTTAGTTCCCTATGGGTTGCCATAAATGTGAATGTGCATCCAGGTCTGTTAGCTTTAACTGTAGATGTTTCTGGGTTCATAGTGATTTAGTGCCTCTTTGAAGTTCACGGTCCACTCTTCAGAGTTGGCTGTCCAACCCTTGGCCTTACACACTGTGTTAGTCACAGTTTTAACATTGGATTCCACTTCCCCTAGCTTCAGTTGATTTTCCTCTCTTTTTTAAATCACCTCTTCTTCTGTCTCAGAAATTTCCCAGTTTAGACTTTGTCTCCATGGCTATTGTTTTCATATTTTTACGGATGCTGGTGATACTGCCTTACACAACTGGTTGCTTTGTATTTGGCACCTCAGTTGAAATTTGAAATTAAAGAATAAGCTTAGATGTGCTTGTGCAGCCCAATGCTCTTTAGATGATGCTGATGAGATGCTGTAGGTTTAAGTTTATATATACATCCATCTACATTCACTT
>VUQS01045175.1:0-13843 GCA_015108495.1 Heterochromis multidens
ACAGATGTACCCTTAGGCCCCCTCCTCGGTTCAGAGATGGTCTTTCCCTTTTCACGTAAATGGCCTCCTTGACTCCCCGTTCAAACCAGCGTTCCTCCCTGTCCAGGATGTGTACATCCTCATCACTGAAAGAGTGGCCACTGGCCTGTAGGTGTGAATAGACTGCGGAGTTCTGGCCTGACGAGGTAGCTCTTCTGTGTTGTGCCATCCTCTTAGTCAAAGGTTGTTTGGTTTCCCCAATGTATAAGTCACGGCAATGTAAGTCACGTCTTACAATACTGTGATTGCAGCCATTCCCCAATCTCTGTGAATGGTACTCATGGCCATTGATCAATGGTCATGACAATTTGCATACTATTGATCATGAAACTGACCTCATGGCCCATTGTTAGTCAGTGGTGCTGGTTTCGGTCATTATGCAAATGTACTGTTTATAAGGTTGGGGAAGCCTGCAGTCAGCTGAGACTGAAGAAGTCACCAGTTGGTGACGAAACGTTTCTCCCACTAAAAAAAGCTACGTCCAGATGAACAGATTCAACTTTTTGGGATACAGATAGTAAATTTCTGTTTTTATGAAGATTTAACTATACTATGAGGTCTGTAAAGAAATTTTTTCTCACAGTTTGGTGTTGAGAAACTCTACAGGCCAGGACAGGACCCTGCCCTTTAATCTGTCAGCCCTTTGGGTGGAGCTGAAAGTCAGACCTTAACATCTGTCATCAGGGCTCATCATTACTAATGCTCTTGTGGCTGAAGAGAATCAAATCCCATAGGCAGGAAAGCCTCATTAGAATAATGGAGACTGTTAAAGAAACAAATTGATGGTCAATAACCATAAATGAATATAATTGGTTGGATGTCCATGTATTTTGGGGCATGTCGTGCATATATCAAAGTACTAGGACTTATTTGCTTTCCAGCCTGTCTCTCAGTGAGCATCCGCCCTGCTCTGGTTTTGCTGAGTCAAACAGTTAATCTCTACCAGCTGCTGACTCAGCAGGCATGACTCTCCTCTCAAGAATCACAAACTTGTCACAAGATTTCACTCATTTTCTTAAACCAGTTTAAATTAAATAATATTAACATTTCCAGCACAGCATAGGCCTATTGATGATCTTTGGGGGCAACTTTTTATAAACCAGGGATCAAGTGGAGATGAGAGAGCCATGGCGAAAGAGGTCAGCTCAGCGATTAGCCAGAACTCACCACGAGGCTCTGAGGAGATTGTGGCAGAGGGTCAGGAGCCCATTGAATTCTGGGAACTGCTTGGGGGGAAAGCTCCCTATGCAAGTGACAAGAGGTAAGCATGATATGATTAGCTGAACCAGCAGCTTTAAGTGCAATAGAACAGTCATAGTAGCCCACGTTATGTGCTGTCGACAGATTACAGCAGGTAATTTTAGACCATCAGCCACGCCTGTTTGAATGCTCCAATAAGACGGGGCGTTTCATTGTGACTGAGGTGACTCAGTTCATACAGGATGACCTCAGCGAGGATGATGTCATGCTACTGGACACATGGGATCAGGTATGATGTTTGTGAGATTTATTAATATACACATAACCAAAAAAAAACTGAAAAAAATATTTCTTAGTTAGGAAATTTCATCACTTTAATCATATTCTGGTTTTTCTTGTTGTTGCTCTCAGGTGTTTATCTGGATTGGTAAGGAGGCCAATGAGGTAGAGCGCAAAGAGGCAGTGACAACAACCCAAGAGTATCTGCAGACCCACCCGGGCGACAGAGATCTAGACACCCCAATTGTCTTGATTAAGCAAGGCTTCGAGCCACCCACCTTTACTGGGTGGTTTGGAGCCTGGGATCCATCCAAATGGAGTGTGAGTGTTGTGCTTTTGAACCAAAATGAGGATTTCCTTTTATAATTAAAATAATCTGACAAACGTTTCTCTCTTTCAGTCAGGAAAGAGCTATGAGGAGCTAAAGAAGGAGTTTGGAGATGTAGCATCACCCGTTAATGTCACTGTTACAGTATGTAAAGTTTTATTCATTTCTCAGGCTTTTTCAGGTTAAACCTAGAATAAAGTTTCTATGTTAACATAAAGTCTTAGCTCATGAATTATTAGATTTAAAAGATTTTGAATTATTTCTGTCATGGACCATGCACAAAAAAAATCATATCATAATCTGCTGTGTGGAGTGTAATTATATTATATAAGACCCAAGAGCAGGACGCAGAAGTTCAAACACGAAGCGAGAATTTATTGCTGATAAGTCAAAATCCAAGGCCAGGGAATCCAAAAATCACTAGGAACACAAACTTAGAAAACATGGCCAGGGACACACAGCTAAGTGGAAAACACAACAAAGAACACAGGCATTAAAAAGATTTGTGTATTTGAATTTTAGGTAGTTAGGAGGTTAATAGCACTGCAGAGACTAAGATGTCTTTGTTCCTTTAATGTGATTTTCTAGGAGCAGAAAAATGCGGAGAGTGTGAAAAGCTTTCAGTGTTTTCCACCTGCTGCTTTGGTTAACAAGCATGCCAGCGAGCTGCCAGAAGGTGTTGACCCCAGCCAGAAAGAGGTGTGTGCGTGCATGTGTGCGTGTGTGAGAGGGACACAGGTGCATTAAGTCTTAACTTAAGGCATTTCCTCCCTGAAACAGTTACATTTGTCTTCTATCTAATGAAAAACAGTTTAGGCAGAGCAGATGCTTAAAGACTAAAAAATGATCCTTCTAACCATTTTGTTTACCAACTTATCCTGTTTAAGATTGCAGGGGGGCTGGAGCCTATCCCAGCTATCATAGGGCAAAAGGCCATGTACACCCTGGACAGGTCACCAGTCTATTGCATAGCTAACACAAAGAGACAGTCAGCCATTCACATCTTCAGCTAATTTGCAATACTCACTTAACCTGCATGTCTTTGGAGTGTGGGAGGAAGTCAGAGAGCATGGAGAGAACCCACATAGGCACAAGGAGAACATGCAAACTACACAAAGAAACAGGAACCTCACTGCTTTGAGGCATCCACGCTAACCACCATGCTGCCGAGATTAGAACTTAGAAAAATTTGATATTTTATAAAGCAAAACAGATGCAGAGTCTCCATTAACTCTCTCAATATGAACAGAGTCTGATAAGCAGCATACTGTACCCAAAGAAAAATAACACCTTTTTTTTTTAGGGATAAGAGGAATTTTGTTCAAGAGACGCTCCGTTTAAGCCAAAGAAAATACTAAACTATTATCCTTTTTCTGGGAACTTTATTATATTTAATTGTAAAGTTTCAAATTTCACATTTAAGTTCCAGATTTGTACGTGTATCTGCTTATTCATTAACTCGGGATGTTATGCAGTTATAATTTGTTACAGTGATGATTTGCATTTATCACACACTGAAGAACTCCGCAGTTCAAAAAACAACATATGTGCCTATACTCACTAAATTTTGTCACCTCATTTGCAGAAATACCTCTCTGACTCTGACTTCACCATCGTATTTGGGATGACCAAAGATGAGTTTGTGAGCTTGCCACAGTGGAAACAGCTGAACCTGAAGAAAGTAAAAAAGATGTTTTGACATTTTTTCAGTATTTGAAAGAAGCAGTTACTGATAGAAGTCAGCAGTTAGACTGTGTAATGCTCCTTACCTTTGATGATTTTTCACTTACTTGCTGATAGGTTTCAGATCTTTCTATAGTGAAATTTCCAATAATGTGTCTGTTCATGTGCTGTAGATTCATACATTTGATTCAAATTCACTTTTTTTCAAAACTTTATTTTTGTAATCTGTGCTGCCTTTATGGAGTTAGCACTATTTAAGAACACTTGTGTCAAAAAAGATGAACCATATTAAACTATGAACCATAATGCCTGTTCTCCTCTGCATGTGTTTGTGCAGTCGATTCCCATAGAAGGCAACAATTAGCTCACACGTCTTACCTAACAATAGGGCATTTAATATGTAATTTGAGTCATGTCAGTTCTAAGGTTTTATACAGTATATCAGGACATAATAAAAAAATCATCTGGTCTTTACCAGGTTCAAAAAAAATAATTTAAATACAACCTCAGATAAACAACAACACATACCATATTGCACATATTGCACTGTGTCATTTATTTATTTAATTAAAAACGGGGCCAAAATGCAAAAGAAGAATGTGAAAAACTAAGTTCAACTTGTAGAACCCACTTTAGCAGCAATAACTTGAAGTAATCATTTTCTGTGTGACTTCATCAGTCTCTCACGTCACTGTGGGGAGAATTGTGGCCCACTCGTCTTTACAACGTTGCTTCAGTTCATTGAGATTTGCAAGCATTCATTCATGCACAGCTCTCTGAAGGTCCCACCACAGCATTTTAATCAGGTTAAGGTCTGGACTTTGACTGGGCCATTGCAACATCTTGATTCTTTTCTTTTTCAGCCATTCTGTTGTAGATTTGCTGCTGTGCTTGGGATTATTGGTTTCGTCTGTCTAAAGGACATTGCTCCAGAAGTCTTGTGGTTTGTTCAGATGTAACCAAAAATTGCTTCTTTAAGATCATTGCTGATGTCTTTCCTCCTTAGCATTGTGTTAACACACAGCTGAATGCTCCAGACCTGCAAAGTGCTTATTGTGTCCTGATACATAAAAACTTAGAATTGAAAGAGGGTGTGTTTTTTTTTCATCTGACTGTATGTGATATGTGATTAATGGCCAATAGGGTGTTTAGAATTAATTGAAAACTATTAACAACAGATGGAAAATAAGTAGGTAAAAATAGATTTACTTTGTTGAACCCAACACAACAAAAATGTATGTAACTTTATACTTATTTGAGATTACTCATAACACCAAACTAAATTAAGGATGATCTGATTTTAAATTTTTCCATCTTTTGTGCAAATAATGTTGGAACATATTGTGCTTAAAATATGTGAAGAAAAAATAAAGACTTGCTGAAGAGCACAAAGTGCTGCAATATTTTGACAGGACTTTTTGTTTTATAGCCATTCCTGCTCACAGCTTTCATTTGTAAACTGTGTGGTTGTTTTATGATTTACAGAAGTTGGTCTGCAAAAGGGAAGGTGACTTTTGATTTCACTTTGTGTCCATCCAATATATGAGTTATCAGTTACATGGCACTTCAAACACACACCAGATCTACAATTGCAACTAACCGCATCTCCTAAAATGAGGTGTTTATTGATCATAATAGATTTAAAAACGGGGCAGGCATCAGTACACTCCATGATATTTAGGTTTGAATGTCAAGCTGCTTATTACAGCAGTATATGTTTTTTATCATTTTCTCCATATTTTAAGTAATTTTTAAGTAAACAGGAATGACACTGGCATTACTCACTCATTTTTATTATGATATAACTGTATGGCGTTAACGTTTACATCTATTTCAAAGCCAAGGACAGAGTTGAAAATATTTAGACACAAAAAAGGCATCATACATAAGATTAAGGACACATTTTCTGCACTGTTGTGTGAAATAAAAGACAAAAACAATTTGGTTCAGCCAAATGCTGATCATACCACACAATAACATTTAAAAGATCAATTTTTTTATCATCAGCAAAACTTAAAAATTCACTGTCCAGCACCTAAGGATGCTGGTGTTATAATTCATTTGATATGACCTGATTGTTCAAGAACTGACCACAGTATCACCACACAGCACTAAAATAACAGTAACCTCCACTAAATACTTTTGTGGGGGGAAAACATGTTACCAGCTCTGTCTGATGTTTTGAATCTTGGCAGTTGACACAACAGGTTATAAAGAACTAGCAAATAACTCAGTGTACAAAATCAATAACCTGCAAAACCAACAAAATGATAGAGCTAAATGCTTCAACATAATCTACATAGATTTAATGTTCTGCTTTTGTCTTCCATAAGAGATTTATTTATCAGTATATGCATTTTAATCATTGAAGTCTAGCCTGATGTGTTCAAAACTGCAATTATTTGTAAACTTTGTTAAAAAAAAAAAATCTATTTTGGAAACTGGGGAATAAAAGAATGATACATGATTTGCAAAGTAAACTTACAATGAAAATCCCTTTTAAAAAGTATTTGTCACAGTGAATAACACATCAAAGTATTATTCATTACATGTGTTTGATAGTACTGCATGCAAATATACTCATAAATGACAGACTTGTGTGCATTTTGGAAATCAGTACATTCATAGATGCTCATGCAAGCTATTGATCACAAATGAAGTGAGGGGTCTACTTTTACCTCTAGGACAATTAAAAAAAGTAATATGTAAAAAGTAAAAAGGCATTACAAATTTTACATACAAAGTGTTTTACAGCAATCAAAGACATCTGAAGAGGCAAAGTTCAGCAAGTTCCACTGCAAATGTGCAAACATGCAGTATGTTGTTGTCTGCCCAGGCAGACAAAAATCCAGCATGCAGCGGGTTAGCTCATCATTGGCTGATGCATTTGGTTAAGAAGGGAATGTTGGTTTTAATGTAATCTGACAAATAAATGCCACGATACAAGAACTTTAAAAAGTGCAAATGCAGCCAAATCCATTTCCTGTAATTTCTTTTTTTTTTTTTTGAATGAAACACAGAAAATGGACCGCATAAAAGATTTTTTTTTTTTTTATTTCTTTTTAAGACTCGTGAGGCTTTAAATCGATGGTATTTTCCCTTACTTAAAGAAAAAAAAATCCCTACTTGAACTCACCAGACTTTGATTCCAAGTAAACATGACAGAACTGCAGGACAGCCAGATCAAACACCTTATGATCAGATTTAAGTTAACGATAACTTCATAGAAAAGAAACCTTTCTGTTTGTAATGTGTACTTATGATTGAAGCTAAAACAGCTGCTGTCCATATTCTTACCAAGACCCATAAATCCTAACTTTTGTCCTGACTGCTGCTTGTGTACAAAACATCTTTCTTAAAATATGATCAAAAAAGTAAACAGTCAAAGCAACATAGAGTATTTTCCATGTTTAGCCATGTGCTTTAAAAAAAACAAAAAACAGTTAAGACAGACTTGAATGAAATGATTGGCAAATAATATAAAGTAGTCAGCAAAATTTCAGCTAGTAAACCATCATAAACCTGAGATCGCTCATCGTTTTTAAAAATTTAACTTCTACTACAGTGTATTACAACAAGGGCTATAACTAACCAATATTTTCATTATAGATTAAGCTGCCAATTATTTCCACAGTTATCCTACTAATCATTTTGCTATAAAATGTCAAACTATTGACTAGCAACATCTAATCACAAATGATTTTTCTAACAGAAATATTAAACTGCCAATCAAAATGCTGTTGGATTTTATCAAGTTATGAACAACTATCTCTGACCTTTCTCAGTAGCAGATGAAACATAAATTTAAGACAAAATGCAGCTTTCATTGTTTTTCGATCCTTGGGTCTCAGTGTTGAGGGCTTGACCATTATTAGTCGGACTTTTCTCTGTATTCTCTGAATCGTAAGGCAGCTCCAAAGTGTCTCCATCACCTGGAAAGATCCCGCCCTGCTCTGGAGTCTCAGCAGATGCATCCTCATAGGCACTTACACTATCCGAGTCGTTTCTGTCCGGCGAAGGATCTCGTCCATCTGCTGCCCCGTTTTCACAAGGCCTCTGTAGGACCCCATCCTCAGAGACCAGGCTGTCCAGCGCAAGAGAAGGCTGCTGACCCATGGGTTTATTTACCATTCTCCACTGCTTCTCCTCTGTGCCTTCATTCTGTCCTCTTTCCACTGCAGCTCCCAGTCCTCCCTTGCTGCTGAGAGATTCACGCAGTGAGCGTACTTCGTTGGCATCATTTCTTATTTGGTGTCCCTTGTTTGTTGTTTTATCCATCGCACTTCCTGGACTTGGTAGTTTGTTATTCCTTTCCTGCAAGGAGTAAACAAAGAAAAGCATATGCTGTGCTCATTCAGATCAAAGAAACTAT
The DNA here is from genome assembly GCA_015108495.1 of Heterochromis multidens. NCBI lineage: Eukaryota > Metazoa > Chordata > Actinopteri > Cichliformes > Cichlidae > Heterochromis > Heterochromis multidens. The sequence continues at coordinate 7,902 of VUQS01045175.1, forward strand.
AATAACTGTACTGTGCAAAAGTCTTGAGCCACCAATCATCTCTTTATATTTTGCTAGTAAATAGGTGCAGCAATTTATTGAAACATGAGCAAACACACATGGAAATACAGCATATAAGGCAAAAACAGAGTTTGTGCAGTTCCAACGAGCTTGAAAGTCAATATTTGATATGACCACATTTATTCAACACAGCCTGAACTCTCTTAGGCAGCTTTCTCATAATTTCTTTAAGTAGTCTTCACAAATAGTTCTCCAGCTTCTTGAAGGACATTCAAAGCTCTTCTTTGGGTGTTGGCTGCCTCTTGTTCTGTTCTCTGTCAAGATGATCCTACACTGCTTCAATAATGTTGCGATCCAGGCTCTGGGGAGGCCAATCCATGACTGATAGTCTTCCACTGCATTTTCAGTGTGTTTGGGATGAGTGTCATGCTGTAAAATGAAACGCTGCCAATCAGACACTTTCCAGATGGTACTGCATGGTGGATCAAAATCTGACTGTACTTTTCTTCATTTATAATTCCATCAATTGAGACAAGATCACCAACACCACTGGCTGAAATGCAGCCCCAAACCATGACAGAGCCTCCACCGTGTTTTACAGATGGCTGTAGACACTCACTGTTGTACCTCTCTCCTGACCTCCCCCATAAATACTGATTTAACCAAAAATTTCAAATTTGGATTCATCACTCCATCAGACCTGTTGCCACTGATTTTTAGTCCAGATCTTGTGTAATTTGGCATACCTCAGCCTTTTCTCTATTTTCCTTCCTTAAGAATGGCTTCTTGACAGCCACCCTTCCACTGAGACCATTTCTGATGAGGCTTCAGTGAACAGTAGATGGATCAACTGAAGGGTCAGATGCATCTCTCGGGTCCAGGGTCAGGTCTTTGCTGAATTTTGTTTAGTTTTGTTTAGGCCTTCTTTTGTCCTCCATTTGTTTAGATTCTTATTATTATTAATTTTCAGCTAATAGCTCTTTGAGAATAAACTTGTTAGTTCATAAATACTATTTTACAAATTGTTATCTTTAGCATTTTTCATAGATTTTAACTAAAGAAATGGGAACAAATGTTGGGTTTTTGTGACAGGCTGCTAATAAAGTTCCCAAAGATACAATTTAAAATTGATACACTGCTAAGCTGTATGTTTTGTGTAGACACAGCACTGGTTGATCCCTTGAGTTAGGTGCCTTTTTTATGCTTGAATGATTCAGAGGTCGGTATCAAGTTGCTTCACACACACACACACACACACACACACACAATATGTCTGGCTCCTTGGAAGCAAAATATAAAGAAGTGAAGAGTGCCTCAAGACTTTTGCACAGTAGTTTACATTTCAAAGCTATTTTTAAGAATTTCATTTCCTACTCTCCACTCTGCTAACAACACCTGAACAGAGAAGACGAGGATACCAAGAAGTCAGACACACAAACAGCATTAGCATCAAGTCAAGTTTCAAAGTAGAGTACCCTGTGCAGACTCAAAGTCGTGCATTGCACTAGAGCAGCATAATTAAGTGTGGTACCAGGCCAGAAGTCAACTGGTCAGAGGATTGTCACGATGAACAATGAAGAGGTTCCTCTTTAGAAGTAGAAAAACAGAAGGTGTTATGCAACACCACAGACTGTTTTTATAAGGACAACAGTAGACGGAACAAGGTGTGGAAGTTTCGGGAGTGGAAAATGAGTAACAGTAATTGAAATAAGTGATTCTACCCACCTTAATGAATGTGGCTTGGACACTTAAGTACTTCATACTTTTTCAGTACTTTTCTAACTTTTTATTTATTTATTTTTTTTTTATTTTTTTTTACAGGGTCAGAAAGACAAAAGGCTGTTTCTAAAACGCTTCTGCTGTCATTTGAGGCTGTGCAGAGGACCAAACTAAACCACAACATAGAAAACATCTTATAGGCCCACACCTGATCTCAGGGTACACACCCAGGAAAAAACTAAACATGTAGCATCACTATCATTCATATTCACAAGTGATCACACGCCTGACAGAATGTTGCGTAATAGGTTCCATAAGCCTTTTACATCTTTATACACAAATTCAGAGCCTTTGCAAGGTTACATAAAGGTCTCACATTACCTCTTTTAATCTTTCCACTTCTTGCATCAAAGAGTGCACCATGCTCTCCAGTTTCCTCTTGGCCTCCCTCTCTCGTTCCAACTCCTACAAATACAGAGAGACAGCAGCAGCTCGTTAGTGTCAGAATCGGTCGTGATCATGACCAATGAACTTTACAGAAAAAAAGGAGGACTAAAGGATTTCTAAAAGAATTTAACACTTAACTGTTTTTAAGTAAAGTGTTTTGGTTCGGCCCCGACTTACCAAACTAGCCTGTCCAGCTTCCCTCTGGGCTTCAGCAAGCAGCTCCTCTACACCCTCCAGCGTGTCCTGCAGGACGTCCACCTGGAACAACAGAGCCTCTCGCTCGACCTCCAGCCCACGCAGCTCCTGCACCGCCTCTTCATAGCTGGTCTGCAGCTCTAGCTACATCACAAAGTTACACAGTAACAGGTTAGTGTAGGCAACTTCAGGAGAACGCATGCCAGTCAGTGGGAGTGCTTGTTGAGCTCTCAGAGGCAACCATCTGTGGGAGGCCTCCTGTGGGTAGCGTGACAAAGCCTCCCTATGTAAAGGAATATGCTTCACTGCTGTGATTTATTACTTGGTCTGATAAAACTGTGAACACAGCCTTCAATAGCAGAAACCATCATTATAATTATAGCAATAATAGCGAGGATAATAGTAAGAAATCGTTACCATTTCTGGTAGTCCCATGAAGAGGTCCTGGTCAGATTGCTGAAAGTGAGTGGAAACAAATCATTTTATTAATAACATTTGAGTGTTTTTATTTAAAATGAGCACAAAACAGTTCAAAGAAGCCGTACTGGACCCTTTGCTGTTGGTTCCCTCAAACTCAATGGTGCATATAAAACAAATAAAACAAACATAAACAACTGCCTTAAAAATTAGTTACACAAATTCAGTTATTATAAGCCTCAAGATTAACTTTATTGCATCTTATGAAGAGTTGCTTTGGTTGTTTGTCCACTTTATGTATATGGTTCACTTACAGGGTTTTGTCATTTATATTTATAAATAAAATAAACTACATCCTCCAAAATGATCCTGCACCTGAATCAATGCTTCTTTGAAACAGTTTCAACAAAAACTGCCATCACCTTAAGCTACGTGACATTTAACTAAATATCAAACATATGTAAATGATTTAATATTGAATGGTAAATAAGCATTGTAAATTTTTTCCCTTCAATTTATACAGTGCCAAATCATAACATAGGTCATCTTGGGGCACTTTACGAAGTCAGGTCAACATCTTACATAAAGATAAAAAAAAAAAAATTTCCCCTTTAGGAAGCTCTCGGCCGCAGTAAGGAAGGAAAAGCCTCTTTAACAGGAAGAAACCTCTGACAGAAGCATTTCTGTTTCCGCATTTAATGTTCCCATAACTGATATGCTTTTACATAATTGATGACACAGCCAAAAGCTCTCCTATTGTTGGGAGTTATTAGACCGTGATCTCCACACATTCTGAGATGAAAGGATCACATTATGAAAAACATACACAAACAAACTCAAATCATGACTCAACTCAATTTAGCCGCTTCACTTTCAGGTTCATGGGATTGTGCTGGCTTGCTGTCACCCTGTCAATTACTGGGTAGGACCACCTCTGGTTTTACTTAAGAGTAAGATCTTGTTAACCTGTAACATTTTTATTTTGATAAAAATCCTTTAAAATGGGGTTACTCGTGTTACACAACATGCTTTCAGAGCTTTCAGATAGATGAGCTTCTAATGTACAAGTTTTACTGAACTAGTAACAATAAGGAAGCCATAAAAACACTTAGCAAGGCTCTAGCCAGCAGATATCGCCATTTATTACTGTACTAAAAGCTCTGAAGCAAACCATCTTCATTGCAATTTGTAAAGTACCATTTCATGGTGCTTTGGAAATCTTTGTTGCCCCCATCATTACTGACAGAGTCACAAATTTTTCATTTCAAACATTTTGCTCCTAAGTGCAAAGAAAGCCCTAGATATTTACAGTTCTAACTGCAACAGCTGTTACAGCTGTAAATGTTTTTTCCCCCTCACATTTTTCATTTCATTTCAAAAATTTGATTACTGGATGTAAGCAGGGGTTAAATTGGGATTTCGCAGGTGGAGGGAAATCTTCCTCTTCTTTCGGCTACTTCCTTTAGGGGTCACCACTGCCTCCATCTCACCCTGTCCCTAACATCCTCCTCTGTCAAATGAACTGTCTGCATTCCCTACAACCATGAATCTCCTCTGTGGTCATCCTTTTTTTTCCTCCCGCCTGGTAGCTCCATCTTCAGCATCTTTTGTCCAATACATCTACTATCCCAACGTTGTCTCCAAACTGCTCAACCTGAGCTGTCCCTCTGATGTACTCGTTTCTAATCCTGTCCATCCTGGTCACTCCTAAAGCCACATAATCATTTGTTTTGTGAGCTCCAGTAGATTTTTCTTTGTACAGACTGTGATCAGCTGACGTGTGCTGCTGCTCCGATATTCACTGGTTCCTGTGGATTTAGCCAACTGAATTCAACAAGCTGTAAACAGATGTTGCTTGAGTTATACAGCTGACTTCAATCCCTTAGATGTACTATAAATTTAGTGTACTTCAATTTGTTTCACAAAAACAGAATTCAGCAAAACAAATGTATAGATCTAAAACTCTAAATGAATGAGGACAGTCAATAAAATTTCACTTGCTGAGCAGTCCTTACCTTTGAAAATAACCCCTCATCTTCCTCTCCTTCCTCCATCTATCAGTGTCACACATTAACGTTTTTTCCCTCTCCCTGGGAAACACAGCAGCTGTACATTTAGCTCACAAGACACATTTTGCGACAAACTGCAGTTCCTGGACGACTGACCATAACTAGACACCACTTTGTGTCACGAGCTAAAAAGCTTCGACTGTAGGCCTCTCATCCCAGAGGTATCAAGTAACTGCTGAGGAGCAAAAAGCACAACCGCTGCGTGTCCATCACAGTTACGCTGCTGTAACACTGAGGTAAATAAAGAGTTCATCACAGCGAGTCCTACCTGGCTGTCACTCCTCCTCTTCAGGGTGCCCGCTCGGCTGTCGCTTCTTGTCACACGTCTGGATGAGCTTTCAGTCTGATGAGAAGACAAAAAACACATCTCAGGCGGAGTCTGAGCATCAGCAAGAGACACAACAAAAACACGAGCAGCTAACAGCGCTAACACTGAGGAAGAAGCGAAGTGAAGCGAACTGAAGCGAAGCGAAGCGACGGGCCTGAGGAGCGATGTTTATTTAGCCGTTTTTTTTAAAATGCTGAACAGGTTAAAAACACCAATATAACTCCATTTACTACCGTTAAATCATTAAAAATAGTACGGTTGGTTTTAGCTCTGACGTTAAAGACGCCGTGATTTCTCTCCGCTCACCTCTTTGATAATGCTGCGCAGAGACTCGTCCTCGCTCATTCCCCGAGAAAACGTCCGCTTCTTTGGCGAACCACTGCTGTCCAGCGTGACCGAGTGCATTTTTTTTTTTTTTTACGGGTTATATTAAGTTTGTGTTTATATAAGAAACACCTCCAGGCCCTCCGGTTAAAGTGGTGTTTTGAGTTTGTTTCCTACGCAACTGCAGGGAGCTACGCCCAAGCCGTGATCTACGGAAAGCCGCAGGGACCAAACCGTCTTTAACACCGCCCTCGCTCCGCCCACTCTCACTGAAAAGTCAAAGATCCGTCTTTCTCGGGAGACACGGGTCATGTTTGAAGCTGTGGGGAGTTCAAATATGAGTTTTGGTTTGTTTTAAAGTTAAGGAAGGGCATGGCTGAAATTAATCATTGACAAAAGCCTGCCAATTTTTTTTTTTTTTTTTTTTTTTAAAGGGGGGAAAT
>VUQS01045185.1:0-26798 GCA_015108495.1 Heterochromis multidens
TCGGGAGACAGACACCCTCTCTACTTTTAAGATTAGGCTTAAAACTTTCCTTTTTGATAAAGCTTATAGTTAGGGCTGGATCAGGTGACCCTGAATCCTCCCTTAGTTATGCTGCAATAGGCCTAGGCTGCTGGGGGTTTCCCATGATGCACTGAGTGTTTCTCTTTCTCTCACTGTGTTTTTACACCTCTCTGCATTTAATGAGCTATTATTAATCTCTGGCTCTCTTCCACAGCATGTCTTTCTCCCTTCACCCCCAACCGGTCGCGGCGGATGGCTGCCCCTCCCTGAGCCTGGTTCCGCCGGAGGTTTCTTCCTGTTAAAAGGGAGTTTTTCCTTCCCACTGTTGCCAAGTGCTTGCTCATAGGGGGTCGTTTGATTGTTGGGGTTTCTCTGTATTATTGTTGGGTCTTTACCCTACAATATAAAGCGCCTTGAGGCGACTTTTGTTGTGATTTGGCGCTATATAAATAAAATTGAATTGAATTGAAATAAATAAATAAATTGAATTGAATTGAATTTATAGGAGCCTTTTAGGACACTCACAGACACCTTACAATCAATTAAATACCAAAATCCCAGTATGTATAAAATTCCAGTTGTAAAACACCATAGAATTAAAAGTCAAGACATCATATAATTAAAAAGTCAATAATACAGAATCAACCAGAATAGGCAAGATTAAAAAGATGTGTTTTAAGACTGGTTTTAAAGGAGAGGATCAATATTGCAAATATGTTGCGGGAGCGAATTCCAAAGATGAGGGGCCACTCGGCTGAAAGCTCTAAAGCCCATGGTAGTCAGGTGAGTAGGTTGTATAATGAGAGTAACAGAGAAGGAGATTCTAAGAGTACGGGAAGGAGTGGCGCTGTGCAGAAGATCAGAGAGATATGAAGGTGCAAGATTAGGGAGAAACTTGAAAGTAAGAAGCAAATTCTTAAAATTAATACAGTATTTTACAGTGAAGCTGTTGGAGGACAGCAGTAATATGTTCTATGGAAGGCGTTCTGGCAATGACATGAGCAGCCGCATTTTGAACCAGTTAAAGTCTATGCAGAAGTTTGCTTGGTAAACCAGAGAGGACAGAATTCCAATAATCAATACGAGATGTAACCAGAGCATGTACAGACTGAGTGATATTACTGATATGTGTTTTTAAAAAGTGCTATCGAAAACAACATGTAAACTCTTAACCTAGGAGGAAGGAGAGATTAGAGAATTATCAATACACAGAGAGAATTTACCACATTTATCCAAAACAGTTTTAGTTCCTACCAGAACAACCTTTTATCACGGTTTAATTTGAGAAATTAGCAGACAACCACAATTCAATCTCACATAAGCAGTCAGTGAGAGAAGAAGGTGGGAGAGTGAAATTAGGCTTAGTAGACAGATAGAGCTGGGTGTCGTCAGCATAACAATGAAAGTGTATGCCAAATTTCCTAAAAATATGACCTAAAGGTAAAAGATAAATAAAAACTAGACCTGAAGTGGCAGCCTTTAGCTTTAAGTTGGCATAATTGTGGGGTGACACCAGCGAGCAGAGCGAATGAAAGAGTCCGAGGTTCTAAGGATTAACAAGGAGCTGAAAAAAACAGATAAAGTGGGTAATTGCTAATAAAGTAAAGTATCTCATCTCACTACATGCCTGTTGCCTGTTTTGCTGACTCAGGGAGGCCTTTCCTCTGAATGTGAAGGCGCAGTTAACAAAACGCCAGCGTGCTTTAGTGTTAGATGTATGGAACATGAAAAAATTTGCATTGTTGTGTTGATAGAAATGTACTATTAATGCTATTATGATTCAGGCAGAACTGTTTGGTGTCAGAGTTTTCAAAGGAGCAGATGAATCCGGAAGTCTGTGTAGTCCATAAATTAAACAGTGACAAAATGAATGAAGTAACAGAGAAGTACAGTGCTGTATAAAAGTCTTGAGCAACCCCTCATTTCTTTATATTTTTCATCCAAGGAGCCAGACTTTCTTGTCATTTTTAAAGTGGTCTTGCACAATAATTAGAGAACTATTGCTCAAGACCCCTTTAAAAATTCTTTCTGAAGGTCTTTCAAAGATTTTCTTTGGACATTGGCTGCTTTTTTCACTCATTTTCAGTACAGTTCTTGTAATTTTTTTAAGCCACTTAACACCAACCTATGAATCATTCAAGCATAAAAAGCCACCTAACTCAAGGGATGAACCAGTGTTGTGTCTACACATAACAAACAACTTGGCCAAGAACTGATTTTAAATTGTATCTTTAGATGCTTTGTTTCTAGTAGCCTGTCCCAAAAACATATAATTTGTTCCCATTTCTTTAGTTGAATCTACAGAAAATGCCAAAGATAACACAGTTTAACAGGCATAAAGAAATAGGAAAAGATAGGAAAAGACCTAACACAGGACCTGAGAGATGCACCTGGCCCTTCAGTTGATCCATCCCCTGTTTGCTAATTCTAAGTCTAATTAGAAATGGTTTCAATGGAGGGGTAGCTCTGAAAAGCCATTCTTAAAGAAGGGAAACAGTGAGAAAAGGCTGAGGTAAGCCAGATTACCCAAGAACTGGACTGAAAATCAGTGGCAACAGGTCTTATGGAGTGATGAATCCAAATTTGAACATTATGTTTCAAATGGTTGTCAATATGTATGGAGAGAGGAAAGAGATACAGCAGTGAGTGTGTATAGCCATCTGTAAAACATGGAGGAGGCTCTGTCATGGTTTTCAGCCAGTGGTGTTAGAGATCTTGTCAAAATTGATGGAATTATGAGCACAGAAAATTACCAAAAGATTTTGATAGATAGGGCTGTAAAACATTGTTTTTCATGCTAGTCCATTGACTCACTTTTTTAGCCAGTCCCAAGTGGCCACTAGAGGTACTGCAGTTTCTGGTACTTCCGCTGGCTTAATTTTTCAACTCTAGGTTGCTGCTAGGTCAAGATCTGGTGACTCAAGGGCACAGCATGCATTTTCAGTTTTATGCCTCATGGATGGGAGCTGCATCATCCATCAAGAACTCCCATCAGGATTGAAATAGTTCATGATAGGTGTAAAAGTGATCCCTCTGAATTACTTTGTATTGATTTGCAGTGACCATTTTCTCTAAGGGGACAAGGTTTCAGCTTTCTTCTTTAATTTGTCACTTGTCTAAAGAGGGTTCATACAGTAGTAGTTTACATATTCACCTAACAAGTGAGAGCTCCCTAGTTCAGTGCTGGGAAGAGACACAAATTCCTCGGCGTTTCCGTCTGGAAGGGCACCTAGCATAAAAATTTGCCAAATCAACCATGTGGCACTTGCCCCCTATGGCAGCCCCTTGTGAATAAGGGAGCAGGCAAAAGTAGCTTCTTTGTCTTTTGTTACTTGTCTAAAGTGACAAAAGATGAAGGAATCTAATAGGCATATTTCCAAAAATGAGTTAGCTTATTCATTTAAAACCAAATATTTATTGAAAGTGTTCTCACTCTGATTCATTTCATATGTGCGGTTTGCAGTTTGATGTGGATGAGAAGACCTACTTCAAGAACATCCTCAACAGCATCAAGTTTAACATCAAGCTGTCTGTCAAGAAAATCCATGAAAAAGTGGACAAAACAGCGTGAGTGTCATAATTTCACAAGTAAACACTACTGAGCTGTTTCAGTGCATTGACAAGCAGTGCGAGCAATTAAACAAGGTTCTCACTGGACACTGCAGTTAACCAACTGTGAGTGTGTCTCTGACATGGTTGACATGCTGTACATGTGTCCTCGTGAATCCCTTTCTAGTTGGACATATTTGTTGACGCGCCTGTAAATTGAACCAACAGATACTAGTTGACGCACACAGTTGCAGAAAATCCATTTGATTTACTTATCTGTAGCAGCCAGGCAGTAGAAAAGTGCTGTGGGACATGCAACTCATTTTTCTAAAATACAGCCCGGTTTGCCTGGATTGAGTGCCTCTCTGCTGTGACAACACATTACAGTCACATTAGTATTCCAAGGTGCTCAAAACAACTGTATCATTAGCCCACACTCAATGCCCTGAAGAGTTAAGTCACATACTCCCCCCTTATCACCCAAAAAGTGAACCTTTTATCACTCACTCTGTCTTGTCGCCATGAAATAAAAAAGAAGAAAGAAAGAAATACTACTCCTCTTCATTGTGTTTGTCTCCCCTCGATCTCTCCACAGTCCACGCACAGCCATCAGTCTCTCACTCCTAGAACAAGGGCATCTCACACTTTGAGCGTTAGTCATTTGTGGGATTTCGTGCCAATCGATTGGACTGGCTTTAAGTGGATTACCATAAAGGAACTGTCCGTGATTTCATATGCAGAAAGGAGCTTCAGCCGTGGGACCCCACACACTGAATATTTCTCACCAGGGGGTTTAGAGAGAGAGATACACAGAGGTTTTTTGGATTCTGTTCCAGATCTGGGTGTGTTTCCAATGGTGATTTCAGTGTGTGTGTGTGTGTGTGTGTGTGTGTGGGATCCCTTCTGTAAAACCCTGTTTGTTTGATACTGTTTCTTCTCCTCAGGTGGCTTCTCCCCCCACAGGCCCTTAATGCCTACTACCTCCCTAACAAGAACCAAATGGGTAAGTGTGTGCCTCTACAGTGTACATACTGATATGTGTTTTCTCTGTCATCTGTTTCCACACACACACACAGATGTACACAATCCTTCCTCCATTTCCATTCTGCACCACGACGTGGACTGCGCATTAGTTACACACAATTACACCATGTTGCCGTCTGTTTCCAACAAGCCAAATACGATGGCCGCGAGAAGAAGGGAAAAAAAAAATCCACCTCCTCATATCATATTCCCTCTCATCGCTCACTTTCTACTTCGATCTCCACCTCACATACTTAATACCCCCCTGGAGGAAAAACAAGCAGTAACACCTTCCCGAGTTTTAACAAATCTAGCCTTGCCATGTCACCCCTCCCTCCCCCCTCATTTTCTCCCAAGATTGGCCCGCTGTTGGCGTCTGCCTGCCTGCTGGATTAAATCTCTTGCAGAAAAATCAATGGTCTGCTCACAAGCTGATGCTGGAGGACAGGAGGATTCAGACAAACACAGTCATCAGCCCCCCCCCCCCCGGATCTTTTTTTTTTTAACCTAGACAAATTTTTGATTTCTCTCTTATTCCTCCACTTAATCCAGTCAGCCCTCAGCTCTTCCTCTTCTTCTCCAGTATTCCTTTTCATCCAGTTTCTTCTATCAAACTAATGTTGCCCTTTTTAACGGCACATCCAACTCTTTGGCTTCCTTTACATCGCATCTTGAATCAGGATCTGCATGGAGACAGAACAGCGGTTTAATTAAAAGTTCCTCTCTAACATTCGTATATACACTGGTGTTCAAAGAAAGTTAAACACCCTTTAAAATTGTAATTGCCATCCTAAGTGTATGCTAATGTTTCTTACAGATTGCATCAGATAAGATTGACACACGTAGGTGATGTAATATTGCATCAGCTGTTTCTTTGAGCCACATAAGCCCACAAAGAGATGCAGTCACTGGCAGTGAACTTTTCATTTTGTTTTCCATTAACCAAAGCAGTTCGAGGGCTTCTGACACCATTTCAGTTGTAATGATGTGGAAATGTTATGTTTACCAAAACTGTTGTGTAAAGGTTGCAAAATTGATTGATTTTGAAATATTTTAAGAGCACTGTTTCTAGGGACTGTTGTTAAATTTAATAAATCTTTTGTTTAATTTACTATTTGTGGTGCTAGTCAATAATGTAAAATATCCAGAAATGTGGTGATAGTATTCCACGCAAACATTTTGATGCTGAATAAGTTATGACTGATAGTGTTCCACTGTGTATCTTTCTATCCAGGTATGTTTTTACTGCATTTGTAGTGTGTTTGGGATCATTGTCATGATTAAAAATTGTAGTCTGTGCCAATCACACACTTTCCAGATGGTATTGCATGGTGGATCAAAATCTAACAGTACTTTTCTGTGTTCATAATTCCATCAATTTTGATAAGATCTCCAACACCACTGGCTGAAATGCAGCCCCAAACCATGACAGAGCCTCCACCATGCTTTACAGATGGTTGTAGACACGCACTGGTGTACCTCTCTCCTACCTCCTCCATACATACAGTATTAAGGACATGACTTTTAGATATTGTTCATCTGCTGTCACTTCTTTTGTTTTCCATTTGTCCAGTTCTCTCAAAATTTTTAAGGACTGCAATCCCTACTAGATTATAGGGACTCCAGTTATTTATGATATAAAAATGATACAAAAGATACAAAAAAATTATTCAAAAAATCATAATAAACTACATGAAGATCGCTCTGTGTGCACACTGCTGAGCGAAGATATGCAGAGACGTTTTACGAATTATGTACTGAATTTGATCGGCGTGCAGAAATATGACTACAAACCTGAAACACAGTTCAGTTCTTCTTGATTTTAATAAAATACTAGATTATTATTGAAGGGCAGGGACTAATCTCTAAACATCTAGTGTGAGGACCAACTGACTTGGCACTGTGTTCACAGCTTTGAGCCATCCACCCATCGCAATTACACAGTCTTTCTGAGAATTTCCCTGTCATTCCAAATAAATAAACACAGTAATTCATTTAAATATTCTCCTTCCAAAATTTTGTGCTGTGAAAGGGAAACACCTACAAATACATGTCCAATAAGGCCACCCACCAAAATACTCATGTCCTGGCCTTTCAGTCGCAAAACTCACACTGTGCCTCTTCATTAAATCCTGACAGCAGCTTTTTCACACCAAAAGAAGGTCTGGCTGTGGTGCAGAGCGTTAATAAATCTGGCCCGTGGACTCAGTTATTTTTTTGCAGGGGAGCCACAATACGAGACACATGCAGGAAATCAAGATATTTTTTTTTTAAGTAAGCCAATGGATTAGCAGTGTTTAAGAGTGTTAGTCCTTTTATAGAAATGAACACAAGTGCAGTGTATGGCTGGGCAACACCACAAATCACTTTCATGTAGTTTTTTTTTTTTTTTTCTCGCAGGTCTGTACTGTACAACATTGAATCTCTGGGAAAATCCAACAATTAATGGGGTCAGAATGATCGTGTCTTAGATTAATGTCTGGATCTTACAGTACATAATGCTGACTTTAAGAAATACCAAGCATTACATGGCATACAGAAAAAAAAATGACACAGTTATTAACTTCAATACGCAGACGAGTCAGGCTCTGAGGTTAATAGTGTTTTGTGTTATTCTGACCATAGTACAAGGCAACTGTAACACAGATTTCAGGTTTACACAGTGGAATAGTTTGTAATAAAGCACCCCTCCTCGGGATAAATCCTGCGCTCCTCCTGAGCTGTCAGATATATTTGTAACTCTGACGTTAACTCTGTGAAAAGCAGCAGAATTCAAGATTCACCAGCGAATGCGTAAGGGAGAGAGATGGCATCAAAGTTAGAGAGAGAGCAGGCAACTATCTTACAGGAAAGAATGAGAAAGAGAGAGAAGACACATTCAGGGAGGAGAGAGCTTTAAGCAGTATGTAAGAACTGATGAAGATGGTCAAACGGATGACTTTATGTTCTTAAATTCAATCTGTCATATGATCACTTTTGCTCAGTTATAATTGAATAATGTAGGTACACTTGTGGTGAAATAGCCTTAGAAACAAATAACTCAAACATGTGCGTGCACAAGGGCGTACACATGATCCAATGTGCTCGGCTTCTTAAACAAATACCACTAACCCGCTGGTCACTATATGGTATATTAGCATTTGCAGACTGTTTATTTGTCTAAGAGATGACTGTCATTCTGCACTCAGTAGTGTGGTTTTTTAGAGTAAAATACCATGTGGGGAAAATGTTTTGGAACCCTGTGCTCCTCTACCTTTGTAGGGATGTTGAAAAAGTAAATTGATAAAGATTGTCTTTGTTAGGTGGCTGAACCTAAATGATTAGTTGGAATAACATGAAATAACCTTGTTAAGAAAAGAATTGTGTTGAGGTACAAAAGTTTTGAAAAAAATATAGATCCATTTTTAGCTTATCCTTCCTGCCTGTCCATCCACTCACCCGTCAACAATTCACAATAATCTCTACTTCTCTGACAGTACTGGTTGGATTTTAGTCAAACTTGCACACAGTGATCAACTAACTGGTCTTCACCCAAATTGTGCTCAACGTCATGAATATATTTTCTGTTCTACAAACATTTTTCCATTTTCACAAGAATCACTACTCCACATAAAGTATTGACCAGATCTTCGTGAAATGAATTTGTCCTGGGTATGATTGTTTGCGAGCCTTTAACTTCTCAGTGGATTTTAATTCTCTTTAGTTTGTGCAATACAGCCAGCCAGTGACAACAAAACATATCACTTTTGTTCTGTACTTCACGCATTCCAATGGTATTCCAATGATGCGTCACAATAATGCCAGTGTTAAAGTTTACTGCTAAACTCTGCCACTTAGAAGCACACATCCCCTTTTTTCCATTTGTGGTCTTCAGATTGGTTTGAAACATTGTGTGTTCACATAGGCCACCACTACTTACAGTAAAGTCCTCAATGGAAAAATAAAATAGGTTTCCAGGACCTTTAAAGACCACAGAGAACATGAAGCTGACAACCTGTAAACAACCTGTCAATGACAATTTGATTTCTCAAGATTTAAAGCTGGATTAAATTCAAAGATTGACAGCTGCAAAGGGCGCCAGGAGGTGCCATTTGAAATCTCTTATATTTGAAAGACTTCAAGAGATGGCAGTGTTTTTAACAAACTGAATGTCTTCTTAAGAGTGTATGAAAGTGTGGAAAGGTTTAAGAGATTAGAGGCTTTTGGTAAATTCAGCTTTTTTTTGGGGTGAAGCAACAACTTGCTGCTTCTAAGCAGACTGATTTCTACATTGCTCCTACTTGTTTGTTCGGATATTACAGTTGTGGTCAGAAGTTTGCATACACTCATCATGGGCACAAATGTCCTGTGTGGATTAGAGAAAATCCAAAATAAATACAAACTTGTGCACCCAATACTTGTTTTTTCAAGTAATTAAAGATGTATGCTGTACAATCATTCCACCCTGGAAAAACAACAGTTCAAAGAAATCATCAAAAACCCAAAATTACCATGACATTCATGCCCATGTTGAGTGGATGTAAACTGATCACAACTGTACATTTGGGCAAACAGAGGTAATTTCTGTAACTGTCCTCTGCAGCAGCTGTATTATTACATTCTAGATGGTTGTGTGTATCGACATATTTATATTAACACCCTGGGTATGGCAGCTTTAAGGCATCTCTTTCCGTTTTGTTCAAACAGTTTTTCCCTCTTAAGGAGACTCTATCAACTTGCTAATTGGGATATTCGCAGGAGTTTTAGATTTTAGCATGTCGGAATATGTAGATAACTGCCTTCATGTTGGTTTTTTATCTGTCTTACAGTCTTTCCTGCTGGCATCCTTCAACCCACTCTCTACAACCCAGAGTTTCCACAGTAAGTAGCTCTCTTATGCTTTCTGCCTTTCCCTGCTGCTGTCTGTAGGGAAGCAACAACATCCCCACGGCCACAACAAGGTCATTGAAGCCTACGTTACTCAGGGAAGCCTCTGCTTCCCCTTCAGTCCCACCACACCTGATTAAACCAATTTAACTACCCACCAAGAGCTCAATTACTGAACAAGGTCCTGCTAATGGAACAGGTGTCATTGAGAGGTCACCTAAATTTGAGCCCATTGAGTAATTTGATGGTGCATGAAAGCAGACAGCCTTCCTGTCTCTCTCTATCAGTTCTATTTCTCTCAGTTGTTCTCATATGTGGCTTTTCAAAAAAATTATGAAATTGCTTTTTTTTTTTTCTTTAAAGGATCAGGCAGTTTTGCATGTTTTAGACAGTTAAATACAAATACATATATTATGTATATTATGTATATTACGTATATTAATGACTCAACTTTTAAAATTTATGTTGATGCAGACCATTTATCAAAACATACCAAATGTTCATGCAATACCTCACTACCTTTCGTGCCACCGCTTTTTTTCTTCTCTGTACCATATGACAGTCCACTTGAGACTTCACTAACATAGATGGTAACAGATCGTACTGAACATAATGACTTGTGTTGTAGTGTTATGACCACAAGGTTTTTAAAAGTCATTAAAGATGTATGCTGTACAATCATTCCAGCCTGGAAAACAAACACTAAATTAAAAGCACAAAATTACTATAGATAAAGCTGAGTTATCATACTGCCTTTAAACAGTAAATTTTAGACTTCATTATCTATTCTTGGTTCTGTATGATGTCAGAGAGAGCAGCTATCCCTGAATGTGGTCATTTCATTCACACAGCTCTGGCTATGAGCATGGCAGCCCCACCCACCTGCTGTCCAAATCTTTTGTTTGCGGTGGGCAGCCAATCAGAAGAAAGTCGGCTTTAAAGTGAGAGAAGCTACATCAGCTTGTTTCATTCAGTGGATGATGTAAAGGCCTGCACCAATATTAAGACAAACAAGGATTACTTTGAACTGTGTATCGTGCAAAGCTCAACAGTCTGAGAATAAAAGCTGAAAATGAGCATGATAGAATGAAAGTTTTACTTGTTTGGATTAACTAACTAATTAGGAAAAAATTTAGAAAATAAAGAAATATAATTGTTCACTGTGGTGGTAAAGCAGTCAGCAGTAAGCTTTAACTCTCCATGAGTAGTTTTTCATACAGTACTCGTGTGAATTAAAACTAAACGGCTGCCTGGAAGGAAGGAAATCAATCTAAAGAGTTTCAGTGTGGTCATAAAGAAAGCATTGCAGTGCAGCACTGAGGAAAGATTAGGTAAACAGCTATTTTTCCACTCAACACTCAACTCTCTTTGTTAACCAAAGCAGCAACTCACTGCTGCCACTACTGAGCAGTATTCTAAGCAGATACATACAATACAGTCCAAGTAGCTACACCTGCTGCATTCATACAACTCCTCTGAACAACCACATACACACACACACACACACACTCACAAATATAGGCTAATTAGACCTAACGGTTGGTGTACCCAACATTAGCTAACACTTCTATGTCTTCATTAGGGGTGATCACCACTACTTCCACTACCTGCTCCCATGCATGCTAATCAATATTAATTAATGATTGTAGGAGAGTGAGTGCGTGTGAATGTGTGTGCACCTGTCCCCATGAAGTTATTACTGCAGTAGCCCTAACCTCCCATAAACTCTCCCTCTTTCTCTCTCCCTCTCTCTCTCTCTCTTTCTCACACACACACACACACACACACCTCCACTATCACGTCGAGTATAATGAAGCTTCAATCAGCCAGTTAGTTTAGCGAGGGAGTTGAGCCCAGTGTGAGGCAGCGTATCGACTAGCTGTCAGAAAGTCATTTTCAGACGTAGCCATGTGAATAGCCCCGAGTCTGCCTTCTCATCGCTCTCCATTTCTGCATGTGCTGCAAAGACACCACACCCCAGCCAGGAGCGGGGGTGAAGGAGAGGTGAAGTGACCTGCTGCCTTTTGGAAGCAGGGGACAGCAGGAGGGAAACGTAAAAGTTGTGGGCATGTGCATGTGTTACTAGGTGCTGAATTTCTGGAAATTATGATTTATGTTCACAGTGCAGCTAAAGGTCCCGGTGCTTATTGTTTCTTCATGTGAAGAACATTTTTTGATGTTTTCTAATCAATGTGAACAAGGAAAATGTGGCATTAAACTGATTTATGTTCAATAGCAATCTGAACCACATGGATCCCAAATTAGATCTCAAGTACATCTTGCTTTTTTTTTTCTTTCTTTTTTTTTATCTGGCTTGGCTGAGCAGATTTCCTAATGAGGACAATAGGACAAGTGAACAGACAAAGAAGGCTAAATAGCTGACTTTAATGAGAGACTTTAAATCAATCAAAAGACAAATTGCTTTGCTCTAAAGTGTTCTGATATACTGTACATACTGTCCTAACTTTGGATATCTGTAATGCCAAGCTCAAACTAGAACATTTTCACCTGGACAGATTTTCAGTATCAGACAGATGGAGTATCGTGGGATATAAATAAATGGATACAATGGCACAACCCAGCTTTGGTGCTTAGAGTCTAGAAAAGTTTCTTTAGTGACTGGGCTAAGTGGGAACATGGGATCAGGGCCAGTGGGCAGTGGACTGCACAAACCTATTGTGTCAAAGTCCGTTTCTCTGTCAATGTTTTCCACCTTACCTTAACCTGAACCAAACTACAGCCATAATCAAAGAGAAAGAACTAACAGACCCCAGCAATGTAGCTTAGCATAAACACTGAGATGAAAGGAAAATGGCTATCTTGGCTCAGTCCAAAAGATACAAAATGGGCATGGTGTAGCAGCAACACTAGTGCTTAACCATTAACATGTTCAGTCCACACACCAGCCAGGTTACCCCCCAAATCTAGCTTCCACTAGCTTTACACTAAGCTAGGTTAATCAGGTTTGCCACATATTTAAAAGCCAGATACGAAACTACCATCCAACTTTTCATCTCACTTGAGCCAAAACAGTGTAGTTCCCAAAGTATCCCCCAGTTTTCTTAAACAGTGGACACTGTTGCCAAAAGAGGCAGTTGGAGAACAATGGTGACTACAAAAAACAGTGAAGATAAAGTCAGCAAAATGACACAACAAATCTAAAGTTTGCCACAATTAGTCAAAAGCCATTTTGGATTGTATTCAGCTGCAAATGATCCTATAAAGAATATTAATGTGTACTGTGTACTATCCAGGTAGCTGTCAATACCAAGAAAGTTTAAGTTTTGTGTAACGTTCATCTTTCTCCTTCCTACTTCAGGTCTCTGAATTATGGAGGAATAGGAGCAATCATCGGCCATGAGCTGACACATGGATATGATGACTGGGGTAAGAAAGACAACCTCTTCACCCATTACCCATTGCAACAAGATCTGAACATCTACAGTTTTTTTTTTATTTATTTGTGTTCCCTCCAATGCATTGATAAGTTCAGTTTTACAGAAAAAGTTTCTTTGATTTGTTTTTAATATAATTTTATTACATTTCAATTGGGCAGATGTGCAGCAAAGACTACTTTGAGGCACAATCTCTAACTTTGGTTTCCAGTCAAAAGCGCTGCCCTGTAAGATCCACAGAAATTTTTTTTAATGAGGGTGTGAAATTTCTGCCACTCACCAACCAAAATGCTGGAATAACTTGTGACTGGCAGGTTTGTGCAAAACGAGCTTCTCTACTGCCAGATCGTCCACCATCATTTGTAATTGTATAGATGTAATTTGGCAGGACCATTTGTTCTGTTGGCTCATGACCAGGATACATCAACCACTGTCAACCCCACATTTTTCAGTGTTTTGCCTCTAATGGCTTGAGCATGCTGGGCAGATCTTTGGACTGTGAAGGAAAGTTGCAGGTTGTGTTGTCTCCAAGCTAACACTCACCCCCCTGCCCTTTTGCCCCTCATCTTAGTGATGCAATGGTTCATGTCCCTAGGGGGCCAGTACGACCGCCATGGTAACCTCAAACAGTGGTGGACCGAGGAGTCCTACAGAAAGTTCCAGAAGAAGGCTGAATGTATTGTCAAGCTCTACGATAACTTCACTGTTTATAGTCAGAGGGTGGGCTTGCACACACACACTTCTCGAGTCCCTACTTGTGCATAAAATTTTTATAGTACCATGACGTAGACATATGGGGTTTTGACTGATACTAGGTTTATGTTGAAAATCATACGGAAAGTCAGTGTCCATCTGTGATATGATGCAGTTTGATTTATTACTTCTGATTTAATCAGTGCAACTTTGGTTGTCTGAGCAAAGCTATACATGATTACTGTATCTAAAGGAGTGCTCTGCCAGTTTTAGAGTCAGTATAAATCTGTGACTGAGCTTTGTCAGGTCTAAGAAAATAATCCTGAGCCGATATCATCAGACAGTGTTAAAAGATTACAAGTTTTTAATGAAAAATATATGTTACACATTATGAAAACAGTAGCAGGACAGTTCTAAAATAATGTTAATGATTTTTCTGGTGCAGAAAATTCAAAATTCTTGGTTTCTGCTGCTTCATTTCTGACCATTATATTTTTAATCCATGTCTCTCCAGTCCACCAGCTTTAAAGAAACATAACACTAAACTGCTGCACTAGAGTTTTAATATACAGTGTATTCACAGCGCTTCACTTGTTCCACATGTTGTCATGTTACAGCCTTATTCTAAAATGGATTCAATTCATTTTTCACCTCAAAATTCTACACACAATACCCCCATAATGACAAAGTGAAAAAAAGTTTGCTTGAAATTCTTGCAAATTTATTCAAAGTAAAAAACAAAAATATAACATGTTATATAACAGGCTATCGCCTTGGTGAAATACATAATATTTATATATTTTTGTACTTTCCCAATGTAAAGAAGGAGACTGACATTTTGGCAGCTGCACTTATTCATTTTATCACCAAGAGTTAGACAAGACGATTGGTACCACTTTCCACAGGTGATTATCTTAAAGTACTTAGCTTAGTTGAAGGTAAGCATGTTTAAGCTAAGCAAGGGAAAAGAACTGGCGTCCTGTGACTCGCTGCAAATGTAGGCCATGTAGGGACCAAACAATTAAAATATAACAGAATTAGTGAGCTTTAGAGGTCCTGCTTGGGTATTTTTTTAGGTAAAGACAGCATTACACTGTTTCCTGGCTTCCTGGTTCAAGCCTATAGATACATTTACAGATATGACAGAGTTAACAGTTTTATTATCTCACATGATGCAAATGAAGCAAACAATGTACTTCCTAAAAGCCAAAATGTTTCAGTAAGATTACAGACTCATCAGAACAGTGTAATACAAACTATCTGGGAAAATAGTTGTATTCTTACATCAGAACTTACATCAAGTACATCGTTTAAGTATTTGAAATACTGTAAGGATTATAGCTGAAGGTTAAAGTTTTCAGTGTTTCACAGTTTTCCTTTCTGTGTAGGTGAACGGCCGTCTGACACTGGGAGAGAACATAGCAGATATGGGAGGGCTGAAGCTGTCATACTATGTAAGTTATGACTGATACAATCATTCTTCAAATATGGTCACTATGTGGCTTGGCAAAATCTAGAAATTAGAATTGACTCTATCAGTAGGCAAAGCTTGTGTGCCTGCTCTGTCTCAAAATCCCCCTCTCTTTATTCTTCATAAACCACTGTGCTTAATTTGCATTAACAAAAAAAAGAGCAGAAGTGCCCCTGAATCAAGATAAAAGATAAACAATTTGATTTGAATTCCTTTTACTTGAATACTTACATGTGTGTTTTCTTGGGTAGCAGAATATCCAGGGTGCTGCATAATTAAATTTCATTTTGAACAGCCCGCATTGAAGTAAGGAGTGTTTTGTGCATGCAGATACAAAAATCAAAAGGGAGTGCATGAAAGCTTTTAAAACAAGTAAATGTTGATATTGAATGCACCAGTAGGGTCATAATGCCTGTTAGTCAAGTCAGCTGGTTAGTTTGATGGAAGTAAACATAATGACTGTTTTATTAGAGGTCCTGTTTGGTTTTGGATTATATTTTAACTTAAAAAATAGACTATTTTGGACACAAGGTGAGTGGCTATAATTTCATTTACGTCTCCTGTCCATCACTACTATTGCTCCCTCCACACTCTCCCTCTCTCTCTTCCCAGGCATATCAGAAGTGGGTGAGGGAACATGGTCCAGAGAGACCCCTGCCTGGCCTCAAATATACCCATGAACAGCTGCTCTTCATTGCCTTTGCACAGGTACACCAAAAGCCTCTCCACAGAATTCACACCACCTTCTTTCATTACATTCACATATTAAATCCTTCTACTGCCTTCCTCAGCTGGAGCGGCAGATCACAGAGGGCAGGTAGGAGCTAATGCTCCTAACATTAGCTGACAGCAGCATTAACTTTTGGAGGTATCCAAAACAGCAAAGTGTTGATGAGAGTACAGTGTCTCTGAGCACCAGACCACCCATGTTCCTTGTAACTGTTATGACTCATTTTTGAAATTCATGGATTAATGTAAAAGAGGCAAAATCTAGACACACTTTATAACGCAACATGGAGTGTTTTAGCCCATTTTTTAAAAACTCTTGCCACAGGGAAGTAATTTGAAAGTCGTGTTATGGGTTTACATTCGTTTGAAATGTCGTGTGTGTGTGCATGCGTGTGTGTGTCTAGGGTGAATAACAAGCATAATTTTTAGCCTGAGGCAATTCAACCACCTCAACCAAAATTAATGTGGTCAAGCTTTCGAATCTGCACAACAGGCCAACAAACATGCTTTCTCACTTATTAAAGAACTTGTAACAAATATCAGGCTGCGTCTAACATTTTTTTAAAGTGTTAGTTTACTTTTTGGCAAAACAACATGACAGAAAAATATCTGTTACTTCCACTCAAGGTGATGTCTTAAAATCTTTTGTTTGAACAAATGTCCAAAACTGAACCAGATGAGCTTTGTTTTTTTTTTTGTGCTTAAAAATGGCATAAAATAATGACTTTGATATTACGTTTTAGATTCATTTTCATTTCAGTTCTAAAAAAAACACTTTCCCCAGACAGACATTTTATTAGTGTTTAAATATGAAAAATAGACGTCCCTCTTTAGTCTCCAGTATTGTCCGATCAGTTCAAATTTTGGCAGGGACTCACTCTATTATTGGCCAGTTCTTCAACAGAAGTTAGTAGTAATAAATATTACAGTATGTTGCCAGATCCCTATAGTAGGTAACATCAATAACCTATTTCAGTAAAAGTAAGTATTATTAAAAGTAAAAGTTGTTTAGCAGAGTAATGGGTCCTCAAGGATCCTTGAATGCCAAATCCTTACAAACTATTACATGATATTTATATTTATTATATAACTACATTTATTGTTGTACGCATTCCAAAAACATTATTATTATTATTTGTTAACTGGGGATTCTAAATTGCCCATAGGTCTAGTTATGAGTGTGAATGTTTTTTCTGTTTACCTGTGTTCCCTTGTGATGGACAGGGTGTAACACAGCTCCTGCCCAGCTGGGGATGTGGGTAGCCAGTGGGCCGGAGCTGGCTACCCACGTGATCCAAGTTAGACTAGAGGTTAAAAAAATGGATGCAGTTCAGCTGGAACTTGCTTGAACTATGTTGTATACAATTGAGACATTTAGTCTAGGGTTCAAAACTTGACATTTATATGATGTGCTGTGACACAAATATTGGGGTTATTAAAAAAAAAAAGGTTTTGCTTAACTTTGTCTTGTATATTGTCTTTGCTTTTTGTGGAGTCCTGGATCATTTTACCTCATCTGGGTATTTTAATAAAACTGTTTGAGATGTTTAGAAGGGAATTTCTCTTGTGGAACTGCTAACAACTCCAAATAAATATAGGGAGCTCCAGCTACTTTTTGTAAGGGCCACTAGAAAGATCAGGACGCTGACATTCATCTGAAAAGTACCTGCTGTAGCTCTTATGACAAAAAGCATCATACTTCCCTCTGAAATTTAGTGTAGAAGTATTTAATATTAGAAAATTAAAATACTAAGCAAAGTAACTCAAAATAGTACTTCAGTCAATTATTTCCACTAATGGGAGCAAGACAACCTCTTTAGCGCAGGGTGTCCCACTTTGTGTATTTGCATTTGGTCACTGCAGTGTTAATGTTATCTTTTCAGAACTGGTGTATGAAGAGAAGATCTCAGTCCATCTACTTGCAACTGCTAACTGACAAACATGCACCAGAGCACTACAGGTACTGTAAACACACACATAAAACACACTCACAAACAGCAAGAAGGTCATTAGAGTTGTAAATTTGTGAACAATGATTTTCAGTTCAGTCAGACAACTCACATTTGAAATTACTTATTTAAACAGCAGAATACAGTTACTCTTTGGCATCCAGGCTCTGAGCCATTCATTCTCTGCAAATCAGCTGTGTATAAAATTGGGGAGAGATAAGTGTGGATCCCCTTAGAGCCTAGAGGTGGATGCTGGGGTGGTGGAGGGGTTGATAGATAGCAGGCAGCGGCACAGGGCAGCAGTGGCACTGACATGTCAGAGGGAGAGATGGGAAATGCAGCTGCCAAATTGGTAGGGGGTGTGTGAGGCATGTCATGTGGGTACAATGTAGTGCAGCTAAAGTTACCATTTTGAACTACCGCAGAATAGTCAGAATGAGGCTGCTTACATAGGGATTACCTTTTTTTCATCTTTTTTTTGTACATTCTCTGCATCACTACTGGAACTTTCTGTGTTTCCTCCCTCTGTAGAGTGATCGGCAGCGTGTCCCAGTTTGACGAGTTTGCCCGTGTTTTCCACTGTCCGAAGGGTTCCCCAATGAACCCCACGCACAAATGCTCCGTTTGGTGACCCCTCCATCCAGCATGGGATGACCTTCATCTTTAAAACTCCCACCCAGACACCCCCTTCCCTCCTATATCACATCTTTACCAGATCCAGCAGGATGGTACATCATAAAGTCCATTCATGACTATGAAAGACAAAGGAAGGAAATGTATATTTTCAACATTATCATCATATATGTTGAGCTTATATATTAATTGTCCATTAATAACTGTACTAATCAAACAAAGCATGGGTCACATGACCATTTATTGTGTGTGTGTGTGTGTATATATATGCGCGCGCACACACACACACACACACACACACACACACTATATCATTTGATTACATATATTTTTCTATGTTTAAATTTATTTTCAAATCATCTATTTTTGTATTTAGCTATCTCACACACATAGATTCCCAAGTTATTTGATTTTCAATCAAGCAACATGTTCCCTCACTTGTTTCTCTCCTTTGTAGCATCAACTAGAAAAACTCCAGCTTATGTGAAGACTAAAAATTGACAACACAAGTGATTTCAGTCCAGAATGTAAACTGACCAATTTACAATGAAACTGAAATCAGTAGCATCCTCGTGCCTGCCAGATCATCGGTGTTCTCTCCGTTTGGTATTGGATTTGTGTCACACTGCTGCACTCTTGTGGCCGCAGAGAGCAATGGTCAGTGTTCAATCGTCATGACTGTATCGTCTGCCTGCATTGGTCTCTTGTTACTGTGAGCGTTTGTACTGTTTTTAAAATTTGTCGACTTTTTTCTTTTTAAAAAAAAACGCAAAAAAGAAGAAGGTAGACTCGTGTTTTTCTCAGGATGTGTAGCAAAGTGAAACACCAAATGGATCTCTCCATTCAGCCTACATCTCAAAGAAGCTGGTATATCAATCAGGCATTGGACAATAAAAGATTGAGTTTCCTCACCAGAATTTAAAGCACATGGAACAACTTGAGCCCTTTCTATTCTATTGGGGAACCTCTGCTATTGGACACTTCTTGTCTCCCATGTTTCCCGATGAACTCTTGAGTGATCTTAGACAACCTGGGACTCATAATATATTCACAGTTAATTCAGCAAATAACGCAATCCACATTAAAGTGCAACAATGGTAGATGGAGAATCGTGCATTTGTACACAGTGTTATTTAAAAAAAACAAAAAAAACTTTTGTATAAGGAATCTGTTGGTACAAAAAATTGAGACTTTTTGTACAGTGGAGGATTAAATAAGATGTCACGGGTGTACAGTTTGTTTTGAAGAGAGTGCATGTTTCCATACTGACCGACATTCTAACTCTGATGGATAAACACGGAGGACATCGCGCTCACACGTCTGACTCTACAGCTGCTAGTTCACATGTGGCTGCTATCTCTTCCTCTCTGTTGGTCGCTGTTTAATGTTTGAATAAATACAAAGGATCAGTGTGAGGTTGTCTGTTTGTGTGTGTGTGAAACATTACTTCTCTGTGTGTTGGGCATTAGCATTGTGATTGTGTTACCAGCTGTATCCTCCCGAGATGGCAGCCAGCTCTCTTGGCCTCCCAGCACTGGCTAGTAGAAGTCCACCTCTGCCACTCTGCCTCCTGTTTGATTAGAACCTGCACGGCCTAGCAGGATTTATCAAAACATGTGCACAGTACAGCATAAACAAGCTGAGCAAACCACAAGGCAGTTTCAAGCGAGATTATCAGTTAAGCCTGTGTTTCAATCAGTCTGCCAGACTGAAACACAGTGCTCTTTCCAGAGTTTCTCCTTTAAGATTTCCCTTTACCGCTGCACTGTAAACAGTGTATAGCATGGGCTCGTCAATCTGAACTTAAGTATTTATTTGTGTGATATCTATAAATCTAACTATCTAATATATGAATGCATATACAAGATGCGATTAAATATTCACCTGACTCCACTCATGCAAAGCAAAAACCATACCTAATTTAACTCTGGCCGCTGTCCTCTTCTCCTTATGCACCTCTGGACCACTTGTAGCACTCTTGCTATATCAGGATCACTCCCTAGAAGTCCTGTTCTGACCACTTTCATTTGTGCTCTGCGATTTCTCCAGAGATCAAACAGCAAATATCAAAATCTGTGTGGCAAACTGATCCAACCTGTATGCTGAGGATTGTCACTGGTGATGATAGCTGAGTCTCCAAACAGCATTTCTCAGTGGAAGAGTGCATATGTCCAAGCCCAAAGGTGGCACATAGGGTCACAAGCGTCACCGTAAATGCACTCAATATGTTTTTTCTAGCATGGATTTGTGCACCTTGAATTTGTGCTCCAAGGTACGACTGTCAGCAAGGAGTATGGGTTTAAAGTCCTGAGGCGTCTGAGGAAGAACATTTGCTGCAAATGATCTGAACTGTGGTATGTACTATTGGGTGAAATGAAAAAAGCAGGAACCAAACCAACAAAATCTTTGCTCACCACCTGCCCTACTTGCCAGTTTTTGCTCCCTGAGTCATTGTCCTCTTCTCATAAATGAAATTCAAGCTGGTTGTTTATACACAGTGGAGGACAGGAGTGCTGGAAGCAGTGCAGCACTCCTGATTTGATGCACCACAGTGCATCCAGAATCTGAAGGAGAACTCCTTGTTGACAGTCTGGCCCTGGGGGCACGAATTCATGATGCGCAACCTCATTGTTGAATTCGTGAAAAGAAAAAAAAAAAAACTGCAGTGTGTGCTTATGGTCACGCTTCTGACCCAATGCGCCACCTTTGTGCTTGGCACTGTGGACTCTTCCACCGACAACTGCTGTTTGGTCTCCAAGTTCACCAGTGATGATCCTCAGCATAAAAATGGTTTCATTTTAATGCAGAGGTTGAAGTTGTCTCTCTGTGCAAGTTTGAGGTCAGTGGTGAGATCACAGATGCACAGTGCAAGCGGTCAGGATGGAACTTGCAGGGAGCCGTTCAATTGTAGCAGGAACACTGGAAGCGGTGCAGCACTTCCTAATGACTTAACCTAAAAGAGGGCAGTGGCTAGATTTAAGTCAGGTATTGTTTTTGGTTTTTTATGGAACCTTTTGACTGTACTTTGTATAATGAGGATCAAACAAAAGGATATCTCAGTTTTCAGCCTCAAAAAGCCCAAAACTACTCAGATATGTCTAAACCCACAGATGGGAAGGAAATTTTTCATTTGAAGTTAATCCCAACTAAAATGTGACTGAAGAGCCATTTTTGTCCATTTTAAACAAACACAACAGAACATGTTACTCGTGTTGATTATGACTCTGAAGATTTGAAGAGAACATCAACAAAGACTGAAAATATCCCCCACACATATAAGGCGTACATCAAAAGGCCCAAACCTTTAGCCAGCAGTGCTTTAAGAGATCAGTGTGGTTCTCTGAAAGTCTTTGGGGATTTTATAATAAAAAAGATAAAGACATACTTAGAGGCTTAGTCCCATACATCAAATCAGGAGTTCCACGTGACTATTTTGCTAAGTTGCAGAAGGTTTTTCTGACAAGCCTCAAGGTTTCAGTGGCTTCAAAGAGCAGCATCATTTATTTAAAGGAATAGCTGAAGCTTCACCTTGAACCAAAAAGCAGCCAAGACAACAAACCTTTTAATATCAATAAGAAGAAAAGCAAAAAAAAAAACAAGCTCATCTGTATAGATTTCACCTGGTGTTTACTGTGACCCTCCTCTTCCTCATGCAGATTCCCAATCCCATGTCCACTTATAAAACAATAGATTTCAGACCAGAAGTGATACTACTGGATACTGGATACTCTTAGATATTACTGTTTACCTACCATGGCTAGTATCTCAGTACTTGGATTTAATCAATCAATATAAGCATCAATATTGCAATCAACATTTAACACTATCAAAAGCCCCTTTATTCCAGTCATGATAAACTCTAGATTGCAACTGTTAATATTCTGTTCAGTGTCTCCTTCAGAGTTTCAATTAGACCAGGTTGGAGACATTATTTTCTTATAAGAAAACACATTAAATCCTTTTAGGTGATATAATTAATTGCATTTCATAAGTTGCTTAAAGGCAGCTCAGTAGCAGTTAATGAAAAAGGGGAGATGCTAACTAAAAACTACTCCTCCAGCCTGGTTCTTTATTCAGTTCAATTCAGTTTTATTTATATAGCACCAAATCACAACAACAGTCGCCTCAAGGTGCTTTATATTGTAGTTAAAGACCCTACAATAATAGCAAGAAAACCCCAACAATCAGACGACCCCCTATGAGCAAGCACTTGGCGACAGTGGGAAGGGAAAAAATTCCTTTTAACAGGAAGAAACCTCCTGCAGAACCAGGCTCAGAGAGGGGCAGCCATCTGCTGCAACCAGTTGGGGGTGAGGGGAGGAAGACAGGACAAAAGACACACTGTGGAAGAGAGCCAGAGATTAATAATAACTCATGATTAAATGCAAAGTGGTGTATAAACACAGAGTGAAGAGGTGAGAGAAGAAGAAACCAAGAACCACAAGTAAGCCTGCAGTCTGAGAGCAAAGTGCTCTATTTGTCAGGGTGTCTGGGTCTTGGACCCAGGGTTTGGAGTTTTTTGTGAGTTCATGATTTGTTTTGGTTTTAAGAAAGGATTTATGTTTAGCTCTTTAGTCTTCTGATAGTGGTTTAATCATTTGTTCCTCTGTGTTTTTGAGTTCTTTTGTTTCGTGCCTTAGGCCCTTGCCTACCTTTTGTTGATTATAGGTTTGTTAGTTCTTTTGTGATCCCTGTCTGTTTCCCCAGTCATGTCCCTGTGTCTGTCCTGTCTCTCTGTGCTCTGTCTCTCTAGTTAGTCTTGTCTCCCCAGTCAGTCATGTCTCCATGTTTGTTTAACTTTTCCCTGTGTCAAGTTTGTATGCCTTAGTCTGGCTCTCTGTATGTATGTGTTAGTTCCTGTTTTATTTTAATAGTCTTGTGTCTCATGTGCTTCGTATTCAGTTTTGCTTCCCCTGTCTCGTTAGTTAGATTCTGTTCAGCTGTGCTCCCCAGGTGTCTCCACTCTGCCTTATTACCTCATGTGTGGTGTGTATTTAAGTCCTCAGTTTTCCTGAGTTCTTCATCACGTTGTCCCCCTCATGCTGTGTGCTCTCTCACCCTGTGTGTTCTGTGTTTCCTCTGTAGTTTCTGAGTTTCTGAGTTTCTGAGTTTCTGGTTTCTTCCTTGCCAGAGTTTTTGTATGTAGCATTTTTGAGTTTGTGTGTATCTGCAATAAAGCTGCCATTTGAGTTCACCCTTTGTCTCTGGAGTCCTTGGGTCCACTTCCTGCCTACCGCACAGCTGAACCGTGACACTATTGGGGTGATATGGTACTATGAGGTTTTTAAGATAAGATGGAGCCTGATTATTCAAGACCTTGTATGTGAGGAGGAAGGATTTTAAATTTGATTCTGGATTTAACAGGGAACCAATGAAGAGAAGCCAGTATGGGAGAAATATGCTCTCTCTTTCTAGTCCCTGTCAGTACTCTTGCTGCAGCATTTTGGATCAACTGAAGATTTTTCAGGGAGTTTTTAGAACAACTTGATGATAATAATGAATTACAGTAGTCCAGCCTAGAAGTAATAAATGCATGAACTAGTTTTTCAGCATCACTCTATCACTTTATCATTTCCGTATGCAGTAGCACTACCTCAGCTTCCTCAGAGTTCTTCTGTAAATCACTGCTCTTCTGTTGCTGCCTCCTCTGCTCTCTGATAAAAACCCTCTGTTGGGTAACCTGCCGCTCAAGTTCAGACACCCATCTGTGCAGCTCTGGTTGCTCTGGGACAGGTCATCTGACTTTTTTGATGAATCCTTAACTGTTATTTTTAGCTAAAAAGGGAAACGGGGTTGGAAAGAATAAGCCTGAGGCATAAGATGAAGACAGTGTGTTTATTTCTGTTACTTTACATTGATGACCTATTAGCTGCTTTATTTTGAGCAAAGTAGAGCTGCAGTAAACAAAACAAAAAAACGTGATGAGAATTTTGGCAGCCTCCATTGTTTAGTGCACTGCATCAAAGCAGAGCAGCAGAGTCAGAGGTGAGCATTTTTAATAAGGATGATGAGCACCCACATATATTTTCACATTTCAGTGAATCTATCTGCAGTTTTTTAGTTTTTAGTTTGTTTTTGTTTTCTTTTATTTAAAGTCCTACTCAGGAGATGTTTCCCTATGTTTGAGACTGAGATGGTGTTTAATCAGAGATAGGAGGGGACTGCTCATCAGGAGCACCCAAACATTTCCTGGTGAACCTCGGACCATTTTGGCCTGCTGAAAATGAACAATGAACCTGCCAGAATCCACACATCACTTGTGACTCTTTTGCACATACACTGTATGACCCTGCTGCTTTGTCCACAGTGTGCAGGGGCTCAGGACAAAGTCTCACATAGCAGATCATAATAACAGGAGACAAGTCATGTAGTAAAATGGTCATTAATAGAAAAAGGAAGGAGAGGGGTAGAGAATAAAATATGGAAAGGTTCTGCCTATTTTATATTGTTCTAGCACATGTTCAAGTAGCATAAGTAGGATAGCACAAGTGAATGTTCATGTGTGAAGTGGTTTCACAGGCAATTTTTCTTGATGCTTGAGTATAAATACCCTGCAATTATTGTTCTGCATGTCTGGCCTTTTACATCTGTTAGTTACTGATGTATTGCTAGTGAGTTTTTGCTCATGCACTCATAGAAGTAGTACACCTTGAGTCCCAAATTGTTGGATTTGTAATTTAGATAACTTTCCTCCCAGATGAACATAGCTGACTTATGTCAATGCTAGGGGTGTCATTATATTTCAGTATTTAAATCCATTATTGATCTCATGTTAATAGCAGACATAATATCACTGTTTTTCTGTAGGTTTACATACAGCTATGGTTACAGACTGTCCATACAGTCATAGTTTGAGTATAAATCATTTGCTAAAAAACACAAAACACATAGTTACAGCAATATTATCACTGATTGTTCTGGCCATGACAAAATTAGCAGTCACTTTTTTGTGTGAGTGGTTTAGGGCAGAGTCCAGTTCCCTCCCTGCATTACTGTTTTAGTCCATCCCTGCTCAGAGACTTCATAAGTTTACTTTGTACCTGCATATAAATTATAACTGAAATCACAGTGATTATTTTGTGAAACAGAACGAAAGATTTATACTTTTTGGTACCTCGGTGGTACCTCTTCTCTATGCAGCTTCTTCATGGTGGATTCAAAGTCTTCCCTATTTTGTCACTTTGCAGCGCTGAGAACTGTAGACAGATGAAGAATGTTTCTCCTGCTTTATGTAACTCACTGTCTCTCCAATATGTAATGACAGCATGCCAAAGTCACCCAGGCTCACACCAGGCTGCTTTCTGTAAGTGTACCTCAGTGTGATGGTGGCTTGATACTGGTCCTGAGACCGCTCCAGTTTCCTGTATAAATTGTTGCTGGTCAACACAGCCTGCACCAAACTGTGGCCCATTGTCCTCTCTGACTGTAACCAAGGCCGTTTGCAAGCACTCCAACTGGAGGATTTGCACACACTCAGTATATACACAGCTTTCATTATACAAACATTTTGTAAACATAACTGGATTAACCTACTAGAGGGATCCATGGCAAAAAGGACTACTCCCCTTCTCCAGCATCCTGATAAATTTGAATTCCCATAAGACACACAGCAAACTATACATATGGCTTAATAAGGAATGTAAGCTCTGTAAGCAAAATATGCACTAAAATATTACAGGTCTTAAACTGGATTAAACTGGATTCTCCCAAGGGCTCCCTGGACATCAACATAAGATCATAATGCAGAGTTTTATGTTTATGTTCCTTATGTTTTAAGGAACATAAATAATTGACTTTTGTTGCTGAGACTCAGCTGCAGCCAGTAGATGCTGGCCAATAAGTGGACTGTTTCAAAGGTATAGACCAAAGCAAAAGATATAGATGTGATGGTGAATGGATTTTCTTTTTCTTTTCCCTGAGCCTCACTAGCTTTTTGCCTCTGTTTTCAGTCCAGAGAAAACAAAGGCAAAGGCATGTATGAGTGCATCAGTTAAAGAAGAAGTAGTGACCTTACTAAAAAGTTTGCGCCATGGGCTCCCCAGTTTCTCCTATTGTGGCCAATTTGTATATGGAGGAAGTGGAAAAGAGGGCTTTGTTATCCTATTCTGGAACACCACCGAGTCATTGGTTCAGGTACGTGGATGACACCTGGGTGAAAATCAAAGCTCAGGACGTACCACAATTCACTGATCACATTAACTCGGTGGACAAACACATCAAGTTCACCAGGGAGGATATGAAAAATGACAGGCTAGCCTTCTTAGACTGTGAGATTTCCATCAGCAATGGGGGACATTTAAAAGTCAGTGTGTACCGTAAACCAACACATACGGATCAGTATTTAAGGTTTGACTCTCATCATCCCCTGGAGCACAAATTGGGTGTCATCAGGACGCTACAACACAGAGCGAACACCATCCCCACAGACACAGCGGCCAGGGAAGCAGAAGATCATCACATCAAAAAGGC
>VUQS01045186.1:0-23158 GCA_015108495.1 Heterochromis multidens
AAAATGCTGTAACGTAAAGAATGCTTTCAGAAATATAAATAATGATTGGTTATTTCTATCAATTCACAAAATGCAGGACAACGACCCCAAACATACAGCCAAAATCATTAAAAACTATCTTCAGCGTAAAGAAGAACAAGAAGTCCTGGAAGTGATGGTATGGCCCCCACAGAGCCCTGATCTCAACATCATCGAGTATGTCTGGGATTACATGAAGAGACAGAAGGATGTGAGGAAGCCTACATCCACAGAAGATCTGTGGTTAGTTCTCCAAGATGTTTGGAAGAACCTACCAGCCGAGTTCCTTCAAAAATTGTGTGCAAGTGTACCTAGAAGAATTGATGCTGTTTTGAAGGCAAAGGGTGGTCACACCAAATATTGATTTGGTTTAGATTTGTCTTTTGTTCATTCACTGCATTTTGCCTCAGCCAA
Organism: Heterochromis multidens; assembly: GCA_015108495.1. Taxonomy (NCBI): domain Eukaryota; kingdom Metazoa; phylum Chordata; class Actinopteri; order Cichliformes; family Cichlidae; genus Heterochromis; species Heterochromis multidens. The sequence goes on from VUQS01045186.1 coordinate 433, forward strand.
TTATTTAGAAATCCATCCACTCGTCACAAAGTCCAAAACCAATGGGAGACGTCACGATGGCTACATCCATCTTTTATATGGATGATGGATCCAAGCACATGAATAGTTTATAACTTCTGTTTATAACATGAGTTTTTTAACCCTTTAAATAGTGTAAATGAAGGAAAGGGACTTAGCTACTGGGTGGCAGTTTAGTACCTGTTTCCTTTAAAAGTGTGGCACAGCTGCAGTATCCCTCACAGACATTCTGGCAATGGGTATGGTACACTGACATAAAATACAGAAACAATGAAAAATCAGCAATTAATAATAGAACACAAAAATGTCTCCCAGGCAGTACTGAGTTACCACAGAGCTTACGTTCTACTTATTAAAGATAGCTGCTGCTTTGCCCAGAGGGTCCCAGAGGACTTTTTGTTAGTTTTGTCTCTATCTTTATTTGACAGATTAATCTTCAAGACACTCAAGGAACAATATTAACAATGCTTGAGATCAAGCAGATTTTGAATAATTTTTTCCTATCTGAATCTTCATCCACATTGCACAACTTTGGGGCATAAATGAATGAAAACAAGAGAGATAGAGATTATCCTGTACATTAGAGATAAGCGTTCTTTGGGGATTGCAAGACACTGATTCAAAGTGAAGAAGGTACACTATAGTTCAGTCTACTCGCACACATAAACTCATTATAGTTAGGGCTGGATCAGGTGACCCTGAATCCTCCTTTAGTTATGCTGCAATAGGCCTAGGCTGCTGGGGGCTTTTGAATTGAATTGAATTGAATTGAATTAAGATAACCTGTTTTAAATTAGGCTGAGGGTGCAAACCTAAGTTCTTACCTTGAGGTTGGTAACTTCCCTCTACTTACTTTGAGGTTAAAAGCTATATTTCTACTTGTCACTTTGTTGCATCCAGTTTCTGCCCATGGCAGAAAAGAAAGAATTTCATGAAAAACAAACTTTGTGGATCAAACTCATAACAAAATGCTTCATCAGTTTTGTCTTCAACATTATAAAACAATTTGTACCAAGGTCATTCTAACACTCAAATTTCCCTTTTTGTGGACTGATTCCTGCCTGTGTCAGAATTATTATTCTGCACAGGGTCTGCCTAATCTGACTACTCATGAGTGAAGCAGCTTCCAAAGCGGACGTGACTACTGATGATTCACCGTCCAAAAGTGTGTAATCTTTAGATGTTTGCTGTTAGCTGGTGTTGTTTTCACTTTGTGAGTCTGTCTGTCTGCCTGTTAATGTGGGTTAACCTTTACATAAGTGTGTTAGTTTGCTTCATGAAAATTTAACTGCAGCCTTCAGTCAGTCAACTTTACAGGTGTGAAGCTAAGATCAAAATGAAGGCCAAGTTCAAAGTTTGGTGGGGTCCAATTGTTCTGGGTATAAACGGTGTTCTCAAAAATGACTACATCTATAAAAAAAAAAAAAAAATTGAATCTAACCCCAAAGGCTTTGCATTCATTATGCAAAAAACCCTATTATATACAGAAGGCGTGGGGGGGAATGGACTCTGGTCTACAGAGGTGACTCTAATACTAGATCCTCAACTCAGGCTAGTTTTCTTGGACAAGCCTACCAGGAGCTTGTGCCCCTGAATCATAACTAGCAAAAATGAATCAACACCTTTTTTTACCAACTCCAGTTAATGGCTCGGTGACTCTACATTTGGCCTGCTTTTTCAGATTTTTTTTAACCTGACCTGGTATAAATATGCAGGGCCTCAGCTTACATGCAGACCAACCTGAGTAGCCTGTATCAATATCCTGAATAGTCTGCAGCACATTAGCAGAAATAAGTAGATGAAGAGAGCATATTGAGAAAGAAGGTGTCTCACTGAGATAAACTGCTCTATCAATTAGAATTGGTGGCAAAATCCCACGTCAGGGGTGCAGAGTCAGTTCAGTAGCACACTTTGATTAGAAATCCACTTCCACTGCAATGGGAGAACCGGGCTGCATCTCTAGGAAGACAAAAGAGGACAGCAGAAGAGCTAAGCCACAAGGTGATTTGACAAGAAGGGATTTCTTTGTCCACTACTGCAAGGAGAGGAGCAGTTGGGGGAAGGATTTCGACAATTTTATTTTGTGATATTTTCTGTGCTGTGTGTTTCAGCCTACACTAACCAGGTCAACTATGCACAAATACATAGAATAAGGGGGTTGAAGCCTATTCCAGCTGACTCTGGAGAGGAGGGGTACACCTTGGACAAGTCACCAGCCCTTCACAGGGTTAACATAAGAACACAAATCCACTCCTACAGCAAATTAAGAATCACCAATCACCTAACCTGCATGTCAGTAGATGGTGCAAAGAAGCTGGAGCATTTGGAGAATACTCACACAGCCACAGGGAGAATATGCAAATTCAATACAAAATGGTCCCATTTGATGAGGAGCTTTGCTAACCACTGCACCACCCTGCAGGCTCAGAATTCAACCAAATCTGTAGAAAATGTAAATTAATGAAAGAAAACCTCAGACTTGAGAGTTTCAGTGAATTATAAAGAGACAACACCTCCAATCTGGGCTATATTTGGCCTCCCAATTCTGCCTATCTTAGATGAGCTGAGTATCCTCTCTGTGAGCAGCCAGTGGGATTAAGTCTTTTACTGTACCATTCCCATTATCAATACCTTCAGTCCTTCTATGTTCAGCCTGGAACCAGGAAAAGACTACTACCTTCACTAAAATGAAGTCTCAAAAAGAGACTGTTACATTGATGATAGGTTAATGATATTATAGCAAAAGTTAATCTAACTTGAGGAATAAGTAATGGGTGGCAGAATTCACTGGTGTGAGTCAAGCCTCATGTACAGCAGGGAGATTACATCAGAGATTAGATAACTGTCATCTAGATTCTTCATTGGTTATGGTGGATTGGACTCCATTTACCAAGGGACCTGGCCTGCAGCTTTCCCACAGCAACACCATTGGCACATGCCCTTTATGTATAAGGGTAACTGGACACCTGCTCTCTCCCGCCCTGACTGACAGCCTGCAGTAGAAAGTCTAGATCCAGTCCCAACTCTTCCTAAATGGATTTGTGAGGCATCCTGCCACAGGCCTCTAATAGCCTCTTGTAAGCTGCCTCAGGCCTGCTGTGGACCACTTCCTCCCCGCGCTGAGAATAAGGGACCTCCTGAAAGGCATTTTTGGCTGCACACCCTGATTCCTCAGGGTCATTAAGCCCTTACAGATTCTGAGGGGCTTTGACAACAACAGGACATGTGTAAAAAAAAAAAAAGAGATAAAGCAAGAGCATGGTTGTAGCATTTAAAAGACAGCACCGCCGCCAGTTGATGATGGCGTCAAATTTTTGGAATTGTATTGAATTCAACATGTTTTCTCAATTCCATGAACTCTTTGACTTTCAAAGTGTTATGCACTCAACCTAGACAAAAGAAGTACTCCCATGGTGGCTATTTGTTAATTCACAAGAGGAAAAAGAGGTATAACGGTTTTATAAAACACAAAAAAGGGAAAAGATTGATCTTGTTCCCTATAATTAACAAAAAAAAATCTAATTCTTTAAAAAAAAACATAGAAAACATGTAAAAAGTGCTTAAAACATCTTGTTTGATGCAGAGTGTGTACTTCAGTGCTGCAACATGCCCCAAATGAACGTACCAATGTAAAAAAAGTGTATTACCTGCCTGCTGTGAAATGGATTTTAGTGTTTTGTTTTTTTTTACTTTACACAAAAAAGCCAATATCACAATAAGTGGATTTTGTTAAATGAATTTTGCAGAATGAGGTCATACACTACCATTGCATATAACCACTAGAGGGCTATAAAAGCAGTCAGTACTTCACAATTAAGCTGTATGTTCAGATAAAGTACACTTTGTTTCTCAGCACATAGCAGTAGTTTTAATGGCATTGGATATTTGAAGCTTTATGACAGAACTTTAACAGAATACACAACTTTGAGCAACTCAATATTTTGTGCTGAAAATTCTGCAAAACATATGTTCATAAGTAACTAAAAGCAGGAAATTGTGTTTGAAAGTTACAGGCTGCAGTGAAACAAATAGTAATGTTCTCCAAATGCTTTTTCTTTTATTGCAGCCACTGGTGTTCTAAGTAGCTAAAAAAGTGAGTCATATGGCCAATAATTAAAATTAAAATAAAACTGAATGCACAAGGAATTCCTGGTATTTTTTTAGTGTATTGTTCCGAGTTTTACCAGTTTAAAACTGATGAATTTTTTGAATCAGGTGAAATATTATACATCAAGTCATCATCTTTTACATTTGTTTTAAACTGCAATCTGTTTTATTGTGTGAATTAAAAAAAAAACAACTTTCTGCCCACCAGCTAACATAAGATTGTAATTTATGAAATGTGTCTTTCTTTGCCAGTCTGACAAGAAAGTCTTATATTAAATGACTTCTAAAGAAATGTAGTCTTAGAATATTACATGTAGCAAGGAGGACGGCAAAGGTGAACTGGTCAATCCTTCCAGAACAGTGGAAGAAGTAAAACATCACTGCTGAGTGATTAGAAAAACAACAGTGGGCAGACACATGTTCCACAGCAGATCTCTGCTGTGGAACATGTGTGACCGCCAGTGCCATTTTTCAGCCTCCTGCCACCAGAACGTTTGATCTACCTCTTTTTCTTCATATCAATAGCCATGTGTGTACGTATGCGCACATACACATGCACACACAGAGGCTTGTACTCCCCCACGTAAGGTTTTGCGGGAAGAAGGGAGGCAGAGGAGGGAAGCTTTTATATTAATGGCTGCGGTTAACCTGAAAGGGTCAAACCCATTGGAGCTGTTGATGGATCTGGACTGCAGGAGCTCTCTCTCTCTCTTTCTTTCTTTTTCTCTCTCTCTCTCTCTTACACAAAAACGCAACAGAGTGCGGACCTGACTGCATGATCAGTCTCCAGGCACAGTGTGATGACCGGCGCCATGGAGAGAGATAAAAGATGATGTGGAGGCCAGGACAGCAGGGACATGGAGATGGTTGGGGGGGGAGAAGATGAATATAAAAGAGGAGATCAGAGTTCTGCTTACAGACATTTTTATCAGAGGCAGACTAGAAAGGAATTATGAGTTTCAACTTTAGGATCTGGCAAAAAAAGGAATGAGATAGATTTTTATTTTTAATTAATCCTTGAACGTGCAAATCTGTGAGTACAGTATATCACTGAGGGCTCTGGGAAGGGGAACCCCACAAAATAATTTGTATGACAAGAACGTCACACTACTCAACTACTTTTCACAGACAGCAGTTTCTACTCTCTTTGCTACAAGATGTCACTTTTTAGGAAGACCTGGAACAAGGCTTTTGCATGGACACTTTCTGAATTAATCAAAGATGATGCTGGTTTCTAGTGAGGAAAGTTTGCTAAGAAATGTCACTAGAAATAAGAGTGACATGGCATTCTGTCCTTGACCTAGTTTATTTAGACTATGCAGAAAATACCAAAGAAATTTGAGCCATTGACCAGTGAAATTGTGTCACATGTTAAGTCCACCAAAAATGGCTGCATCTATAAATAGGTCATAAATAGGTCATAGTTATAGTTTGCCAATAAGCGTACCACAAAGCAAAGACAGATAGTCAGGTATACTAAGATAACTACATGTATTCAGAAGTTATTGCTACATAATTACATGAGTCAACATGAGTCATAGACCTTACCCATTTTTTAATTCAGCTTTTATTCTATACATAAGTTTCTTGACTGCATCTTGTGCCAACAGACACATAACAGTTTCACTATTGTGACTATTGTGGTAGTTCCTGCTGCCATAGGTGTCTCCAGGAACACATACACACACACAGAGAGAGGCTCACAAGCTATAGAAGAAGAAGAAGGGTAATGTGATAAATACAAGAAAAACAGGTGGAACTGCATATCCTGTTCTGGTCTATGGATGGATGGATGGATGGATGGACAGATGACTTTTGAAAATTTGACACAATATTATCAATGAGAATTATGAGCTAATGTAAACTTCTGAAACAGTAAGTACTCAATAGAACTGAACTGCTGAAAAAGAAATGGAATGCTCACAACAGCCGTGATCCACTCATAAGCTGAAAGTATATGTACAGCATCAAACTGCAGTTATATTACAAATATCTTATCGCACTAGAGACAATCATGAAACAGTGAAGATATACGTAATTTGTTTGTGCCTAATGTCCACTATAAGAAGAATCTCACTGCAACTTCTGGGAACACATGCAGCACTTCAGGATCAACGCTTGTGCGCTATGATGTGTGCAGATAAGGCACTTGGTGTTCTACTTTAGAATGGCAGCAACCAGGAAGTACCTCAAGAAAACAAACTTATTTCCAAACCAAGGCATCTGACACAAGTTATGCTCCTAATTGAATCAAGCCCGCTGTTCCTATAGACAGGGTTTCCCTGAAAATGCAATTCACCACCGACTGTGATCTCAGAGCAAAACAAAAGGATGATGTCAGTAAAGAAACAGCAGAGAAAGAAGAAGATGTGCTCCCAATTACATGGCAGCATGATAGATTAAAGAACAAGGAATGCTTTTTTTTTACATAGTGTTTTGTTATGGCCTCATGGAAATGGCCACAGTTGATGAATAAATAGATTAACTGCATTTAATGAGCTGACTTGGATGTATACAGACTATAAGAGTGAGGCCTGATTTTGGATAAGGTTCCATATATATTTTTGTTGTTGTTAACAAATCCCATGTGAACACCAAAGTTTAAAGTCCAACAATGAGTGTATACTAGTACTGTCTCATGTCAGTGATATATCTAATTCCTATATCCCTTATTCCTATCCTATTCCATTACTATAACCATAGGCACTGTAGGCACTCACATGTGTCACTCCACAGCTGAAAATGGGTCCCTGTATATGCACTGTTAACTTCTCTTTGAGTAACTTTTCTAGTGTCCAGCTGTGACCACTTAAAAAAAAATACATGTTCAGTAGGAACCAAGCCACAAACAGAGAGAACACAGAGAAGTGAGAAAGTACTCAAAGACAGTGGATACAGGCTTGTTTGGGTCTTTTCATTGGCTTAATACCTATCAGATAATATCTAAAACCCCAAGTATTATTACTTACACTGCAGCAGCTACTGCCAAAATGACTCACTGATTAATTAGTTTGTGAAATGAAAGCATGCTGATAATTGATTGTGCCATTTATCCATATGTTGGTTTCACCTTCTACCACCAACAGTTGTTTGTGTTTTATCTTTGCAAAATGAAAATCTGAACTTATTAATATAATCTGATACTTTCAGACATTTCACACACTAAATAACTAATTCATCAAAAAATATTCAATAAAGAAAATATGTGTTTGTTGCAGCTCTTCAGCATTAACATTATGGTTCAGTGTAACTGTAACTTCTTGTGATTAAATTCCTTGTAAATGAAGGCAGTCATACCTCACAGCCTACAAGCTATTGAAGATGTTGATTTTTATCCAAATAGAGGCATTTAGTTAAATGTATAATTTTAAAAGTCATGTATTTCAAATAAATACTTGACTTTGATGAATTGATGGAAATGTAGGACTTTAATTGTCTTTACCTACTTATTTTTACTATAATAAACAAGTCATGCAAAAATGTAACAATACCAGTTAAACACTAATTAATTTGCCAACTGAATTCTTTAAAATGTCTCAGTAATTTCTTACACAGCTGGACACTTTTTAGCACTCATCTCTCAAACTGGTGTAAAGAGTGAATTTGCTGGAAATAGTCAGCTTCAGATTACACGTGGGTGTTCTGTGTGATAGGGACTAAAGAAACTAAAGATAATGTGTGGCACTCTGATGTGTTTAATATTCTGCAGACTAAATTAAAGCTCTACAGCACAATAGAATAAAATCTTAGAGACTTTGGATACACAGGCACTTCAAACAATCCACTCCATGTATCAACCTTTTTATGATTTGTTGACAGTAAGAGATATCTTTTCACCTGCCTTACATCTCAATGTAATCCTTTTAAAAAAAATGCAGTCATACCAGAATCAAGTAACATCCATTTATTATGCTTCCACCAAATAAATTTATAGCACAAACACAATTTTAAAAAAAAAAACTGCCTCCTTTAATACAAAACAAAGGCAGAAAACGGAGATTACAGAGCTTTGCTGCAAAGCACACGGACACGTTAGTACACCAAGTAAGTTTTTATCCGCTCTGCTCATCTTCAGTCCTGAGAAAGGGAGGAAGATGAAAGGTAAAAGAAAGCTATTCACAGTGCTTGGAAATACCAAAGTGATTTAGGACCCCTCTCTCTGGATCCACATGTACACACAGTGGTACCAAATCCCACTGTAGCCTTTGGTTTTTGCCATTTTATTGTCGACCTTCTATATGTCTCAGTCTAGAGGAAATGCTGAGAGCCCAAAAACAGCTGCAAAGCTTATGCACATCACAGTTTTCACCTCCACAGATCATAAAGGTTCATTAAATGTCTCTTCTGACCAGAGTGGACAACATTTTGTGGATTAAACAATGCAGTGAACATTACCTTGACACTCTGGATGATATGAATGTATCGATTCCATTTGATGAAAGACAGCTTTCAGATAGTTCAAATAGGCCCCAACCAGCAACAGAGCTGATTGTCATACATTGTCATGGCTAATTAAATTTCTTGGTCCTAGCTTGAGTGTATTAATATTTAGAAAAAGCACAGAACCATAAGTAGCAGGACACTGAAATCAAGTCCACAGAGCAAAGAAAATGTTGTTAGATCTTCACTGAGTGACAGGCAGCTTTTTTTAATAAGAGTTCACTTTTTCACATTTTGTAAAAAGTGAAAATTAAAAAAAATATTTTTCCACACATTATCCAGGCTTTCCAGGAACCCTAATCACATGGCCCATGAGATGTTGGCTGTGTGCTCCTTGGCCTTCATGCGCAGCACAGCGATGCTGGATGAGCGCCTCTCAAACTCAGGTTTGGTGTCAAAAGCTGGGTTACTGGCTGGCGTGAGAAGTGAGTCTGCGCTGAAGAAGTTATTGAGAGAGACGTGGCCAAATTGGTTCTGCTGATTTGGGAAGCCCATGTAGCCATGGTCAGCGGCAGCGGCAGCCGAACGAGGGGAGTGCGAGTAGGAAGTGACACAAGGAGGGGAACCTCGGGGCAGCATGCAAGAGGAGACCACAGAGCTGCCAGGAGCTGGGCTCGGCCACAGATTGTTGGGGATCTGTTGGGTAAAGAGGGTGTTAGATACTATAGGGAATAACTTTAATTTCATTAGGATCCATTAGAGCATGAGCTACAAATTAGTTTTTATGGACTTATAATTGGGCATATACAGATACTGTATGTGAACCTGTTCTTTGTGACGTAACATTTGAAAAAAATAAATAGAACGATAAATACTGGGCTACACATATGATCTTGTAAATGGTGAGGTATCCTGGGCACAATTACTGCTGTTCAAACTGTGCATACAGAACATAAAATGTAGAGAATGAGACGTGGTTAACAAGCATCTAGTTTATAGAAGTATTCTGGACTGAAAATTAAAAAAAAAAAAAAAAATGAAGAAAAATATGTCCTCTGTTGTTTATGTATACAATTGTCTGTTGCAACTGAACTACATCACTGGAAAATTGGAACTGATTTTACACATTTGCTGCAGCTCTAAACTTTTCTAGAAATTACCTAGCAGAACTAAACAAAGAGAGGAGAACAGAAATGAATATTAAATGTTCTTTACCCTGACAGCTCCATTGTACAATGTCTGAGCGATGTCCAACTGAGCCCAGGTGAGAATAAAGCAGGTAATTGTAACTAATATTCACAGTGCATGCGTGAGCATCCTACATGCGCTACCTGGGGCAGAGCCTTTTCCTAAACTAGACAGAGTATTTCCAATAGTGAGAAAGCGTCTGATTAAGAACCTGCGTTGTGTGATACATGGGAGAAAAGGCAACTTCAGAATATGCCTGGACCTGATTCTCCTGACATTTTCCAGAGTGTGTAAAAACTGCCTACAGGAATCATCAATGATGAAAATTCTAAACTGTAAATATTTGATCAGCTGCAGATTAATAATATAATAAATGTAATTGTGGACAAGCGGCCTCTATTTCCATGTTGTTATGTGGTCAGGGAGCAGCAGTAAAAGAGGAGAGATACACTCGTTTGGTGAGCTACAGTAAACACTACATGACTGATTTTTGAGGGATGAACTCCATCTTACAGAAGCATGTCTGTCTTTAACTTAAAAGCACAGATTCTACTGACCACTTGATCACATTCAAATAACTTTATTCCAAGACAGTGCCAAATTTTCAATCAAACTGAGGGGGACAGGCCAGTGTAAGTAAGCAGCGTGCAAATTAATGTTTTCCTTATATTTGGTCAAAATGAAATAACTGAAATGTGCCACCGTAGTTTCCTTCACTACAGCATTAATCTCAAGTGTACATTAAACAAATATATACACCAAAATTGTTCCATAAATGTAATATTAACTAATATCCCTGCCTCTTTAAAATATTCTGCAAATTGCAAATACATATTAAACTAACCGGGTATTGTTGAGCTCCTTTTGTTGAAGCATAGTTTTCTGAAAATCGAATGAGAAATGCCACAAACCAACTGGGATTTAAAAGTCCATTGGGGAGTCAGATGAACATCCTTTGTAGCATGAAAATTAGACTGTAGCATAAGAATCAACTTGGCCAGTCAAATGTTTTCAAGTGGTGCCCTTTTAACCACATGTATCATTGGTAAGCATGACTTTAATTTTTGCACAAATATTAACACCAGCCAAAACCTCGTCGCTGAAAGAAAAAAGCAAATTCTTTAAAAGCCACAACAATGCAATTCATGTCCAGTGTGTTTCAGAAGACAGAAACAGCCACTGCCAACACGGTTACAAGTAGGTTTGTCCATTTAATGATGGTAATGGGGATCAGCTGTATGACGGGCATGGCTCATATGCAGGAGAATCCATCAGAAACATGTGTGAGAAAAAATGTGAGACAATCCAGCAGAATTCTAACCTGGTCTTTGGTCAGGGTATAGCAGAGCTGTGACTCTGGCTTTAACTACATTTTATTATTTTGTCTCTTGAAATTAAACACTTCAGCTGTTTTATTCAAGCTCAGACTATAAATGAAAACCCCTTTAAGGAGCTGCTGCTTGCATATTTACATCTCTGAAACCCTAAAAGTCTCCACAACACTTGGAGGCCTATTCTCCATTTCTGATGAGGGAACACCTACAAAAAGGAAAAACTGACATTCTGCATCTCTTCTCTTCTCACCTCATCTCATCTTGTAACTGACCTTTGTCCAAAGGATAGCAAGATAAATTCTCAGCCAACATGCAATCTGATATAAGCTCATTAATTCAGACATGACACCTCACAGAGACTCTAATCAGTGTTCAGGCTCCTATCTGAAGATGGATTTCATAATTAGTGATTAATGGAGCAATAATGGTAGAAACACTGATTTAAGTTTGAAGTGACCTACATAGACTGAGAAGTTTAGAAAGGAGTGAGAGTAACGGATTCATAATCTTTATTAAGCACAATACTGCCTCCAGTACATGCAGCTGACAAATAAATTCCTGATTATGTTTGGGGGTATTTTTTGTTTCTGACGCTTAGAATAAAGTCCATGAATGCTTTAGAAAAAAAGGGTCAATACTTGCCTGTGTGTAGCTGTCGGTCCTCGGTAGCACTGATAAATCGTAGGCGGCTGCGAAGTGAGTTTTGGCTTGTTGGATTTGCCCGTAGCGCTCTCTTTTCCTCCACTTTGCCCTTCTGTTCTGAAACCACACCTTGTTGGGGAAAAAAGAGAAAAATATATAATGAGACTAAATTATTATTTCTTTCACAAAGGTTCAGAATGCGAAACAAAAGTAGTCGATTGAAATGGTGGGATTTTTTTTTTCTTTAAACCGGGACTACAGCAGATAAAAAAAAATAAGACATTCTGCAACATTAAAGTAAAAAATTGAAAAAGTAAAACGCATATGTAAATTTATTTCAATTAGCTAAACATTTATGCTTACATATTTAGGTATACTGATGAATTTGGATACTTACGCATGCAGCCGTATTACTCCTTATTGCATCGCTTAAAATCCCCTTTTTTCATTATGTTTGTAAAAATGAGTCTGGCTATAAACTATACCTGCACTCTAGCCTCTGTTAATTCCGTCCTCATTGCCAGCTGTTCCCTCACATAAACATCTGGATAGTGAGTTTTCTGAAACACTTTCTCCAGCTCCTCGAGCTGCGCGCTGGTGAAGGTTGTCCGGTGTCTCCTCTTCTTGCTGCTGGACACGTTACTGTCGCACTTGTCTCCCATCTCATCCAAATCGGTTTTGTCCGAGCCGGTTGTCACCGGAGACGCCCGCAGAGTACAACAATTGTCCATGGACCTCCCGAGGTCAGAGTGCAAAGTGTCTTCGTCTGTTTTTGGCACACTGTAACTGGCTAGAAAAAAAAAAGTGAAAAATTAAAAACAACAGTCTCAATTTTACACTTGCTGTACCATTATACTGACTGCAAATGAAAACCTAAAATATGTAGCCTATTATATTTACGCCTTGACTATATTATATTATATTAGTAAAATATATTAACATTTAATTGAACAGTGATAAAATATAAAAAAACAAAAACAAAAATGTAAACAAAAATGTAAGAAGTATAACTAAACGTCATACGCAGAAAAAAAATGGACTTCGGGAAAATATACGTTTTTCTACTCTTCTTAACTCGCACACATATACGGAGCAACTTCTAACTTCAAAAACTTAGCGTTACAAGCTTTTACTCACCGTTCTGATCGCCGCAGGGAGACGAGCGGTGTTCGCTGCTCTGCAGCCCAAAGGCCTGCACACACTTTGGGGAAGACTTGGTGAAGTACTGCGCGCTGTCCAGGCTCTCCATGACTTGATCCATGTAGTAATCGCTGGCCTTCATCGCTTGGCTTTTCAAGGCAAACTTATCCTCCATGTACTCCATCATCTTCACCGAAAACCGCTCGCTCTAATCAAATGTCACCATAAAAAAAGAAACTAATCGCTACCGATGAGTAGAGAGATGTCTTGTAAAGCAATAATTCGCCGATGAAGATAATTTGCTCTGTCTTGAAGGCACAACGTCTTTATAGCCCCAAAGAGAATGAGATCCTTAAAGAGGAGCACCCCCTCTCTGAATATGAAAAAGCACCCTCCTCCCACTCCTCCTACGCCCTGAATCCAAACCAAACAGCAGTTTAAAGTGATTGGAGACCCACAACGAATTTGAGGAAACAATCAAAACTGACTTTAATTTACAGCATGTTTAGACATCCAAAATGAGGCAATAATTTTTCTACAGCTAAACGTTTCAACTGAAAATGGGATTTAATTCGAGTCTTTGGAAACGTTATAAGAACTCTGCTCATAATTCATTTCATTTGGAGGGATATTTTAACCTGTAGGCAGCAGAATAAAGTCAACAGCGAAATGTTCTCAAATGGAGGCTATTTCATAGATGTAAACATGTAAATAATTATAATATATTTTGAAGGGTAATTCATTTTATGAAGTTAGGCAGACTGATTTATGACCATTTTGAAGAAAAAAGAATTTGTTGAATTTCAAGCCAGTAAAAACGTTATAACTCAAATTTGACATTTGCGAATCCGTCATGCGAAAAAGTACAGCAATCATATTAAATTATCAAAACAGGAAGATGGAAAATGCTTTTGTCTTTGTCATGTAAATAAAAACGTGTTACTTAAAAAAAAAATACTGCTTATTTCAAATCATTCTGGAAATAGGACCCTGATTTTTCTCTATTTTTCTCTGTTTGTGCCCAAAAACCAGATCTTTATTAACACTGGCACATTCCAGACTTTCGCATTTTTTCGCATTCAAAATATGGATTTTAATAAAGTGATTTTTAAAATTCTAATACAGTGGGAAACGAGAACAAAAAAAGGAAATTTCATGTCAGGTGGCTTTAGAGTAAGATTTATTTTTGGGGCGCTCTGCGTCCTAAACTTTAAATTACATTTCGAGCTGCGCGGAGGAACCTGTGCGGCTCATTGCTTTGTAATTAGAATCTAATATTACTGACAGTTCGTTTATCTCCAAACTGCAGCTGTTATGAAGCTGCGTTTTGATGCCTGCAAAAATAACTGAAAACTTTTTATTTTTTAAAGAACAAGACGAGAAATTATTTTGAGTTGTGACAAAAGAATAAAAGCCTAAGGATGCTCTCAAATTAAACAATAGCACTGTTTTCTGCTAGGTGAAAAGGTAATTTTCTGAACTTTAGTAATAAATCTTTTTTTAAAAAAAAAAAAGCATGAACAACGACAAATATTTGATCATGAAAAGTTCCATTCATGGAATATTGATCATTACTTTTAATTTTTTTTTCTTAATTGAAGACCGAACGTCCTCCTCAGGCAGGAAAGTTTAGTTTGATTAAACCCAGGAGCCACACAGGACCCAGCTGGGAGTTTTCAAAAAAGAACAGGAAGAGTTGTTCTTCTGTATTTTCTTATTGTAAGAATTATGTTACCACTAACCAAAGCCTATCTTCCACCTCCACATCTCCACCCAGAGCCGCACCACCTGCAATGCACACCATGCATAGCTTTGGTTCGCTCTAGGGTCAGTGGCAGTTACCTGGGGCTGCATGGTGCCACAGGAGAAAAAATAAAAATAAACAGGTGTGCTCTTAAGTAGCAGGGGGTGTCTTAGGCTTTCTAAGATGACCTTGCACACTGGCTCATGCTGTGGAGAAAATGTTAAAAGTTCACTGTGGTTTGGTGGGCTATCGGCTGGAAATTCCAGTCACAATAGCTCCTGCATGGTTCTGTAAAAATGGAGAGACTGGTCATGGGTTGATCAGTCAGGCTAATTCTATAAGTACTGCTGCCAATATGTCATGTGAGCAACCTAGAAAGACCTACAGCTTCAGAGTTATAACATATATGACTGAATTGAACTAATTATCAACCTTTTGGGTATTAATGTGACTGAACATGATCAAACACAAAAAAGCTGAAGCTTAACAGGCCAAAATATGCCACTTCAGAAGGCAGAAACATGACATCATGATGCCCAAAGCTACCCTTGGGTATAATTCAATTTACTGAAATGTCTTCAAACTTTGGCTTTTGAAACACAGAAAAAGACCAAAGTTTATTTTTCCCAAAAGCACCAACTGTGAGCTTATTGATGCCACTTGAGTCTGCAGAACATTTGGCTGAATTTCAGAAAGTGAAAGCAGCGCATCAGCCTCATGAAAGTTTGTTTTCATTTTGTTTGTCTTTTGCTTTTCCAGGACTCAGGCATTCCTGAGCACTGACAAACTTCAAGTCTCAGCTATTTCACCAAGTCATATGAGTTCATGTTAACATGTTGCACAGGACCCCTCTATGACTGAAACCACTGCAAACCAGCCAGTTAGGTCAGTCACGCTAAATCCGAATGCTATGGTACAGTAAACGGGTAAGGAAGATGGTAAAGAAATTTTTAAAAATAATAATAATAATAATAATAAGATATACTTTTTTATACCAAAATAATTAGGAAATTCTTTCTTCTTCGTCTTCTCATCATGAAGATGATTTTTTCATAGATTACAAATTTAACATTAATGATTAATAAATGATTAATCAACACATTGCAACATAAATTAATTATTTTTTCCTAATACTCTGAAACATATCTAACAGATTTAGGCTTAACCAAAAAAAAAAAAAAGTCATGGCAAGAGATGCTGAACCACACCAAGTATTCATAACAGTGCAAAACACCAGGTATAAACCATTTTTGTAGAAACTGCTGAAACCAGTAGCAAAAAGAAAGGCTGATTACCGGTAGGTATTTTTGCACCAGATATAAAAGGCAAAAGATTTTTTTTCTATAATCTTTCCTCTCAGATATATTGCAAAATAAAAATTGTGCTTCCTAATTATTTACTTCTTCATAAAAGACATTTTAGATTAAGGATCATCATAAAAAACAGACATAAAAAAGAAAAGTGTGTGTATAAACATTGATTTAATTATACATTTCATAATGAAAACATATCCATGCACATGTATATCTGCACCTCTCTGGTTATCATACAGACTGAACCAGATACCAACTCTCAACATGTCAGCTTAATCTCATTTTATAAATGTGTTAATAATCTTTCAGGAAATAAATTAGTGTTTACTCTTTTAGTGCACACTACTTTCTGCTTGTGTTAAGTTTATTTCCATTTCCTTTTTTTCAAAGTCACCTTTATTGGACAGCTTACACATTCTCTTTTCTCACTCTGAAAGAGCTTATTGTGTCATGAAGTAGAAAATAATAGAACCCAACTCCTCTGTCATTTTTATCAATAAGTGTTTCACATTCTAAATAAAGCAATAAATCTCTGCAAAATTGTGTTTCTTTTTAAAGGATTTACCTACAATTCCAATCCTTTAAGTCTTTAAGACTTACTATTAACTAGAAGAAATACAATCACTTCAAAGTATGTATTATGCTGTTGTAACACACAATATCATGCCACACCCTCATCCTGCAATGGCTTGGCATAGCTTTCTTTCTTTCTTTCTTTTATTTGCACTAGTTGGATCAATAGAATATCCTACACATTTAAAGGTCTATAGTAGTGTTTTTTTTGCATGTTTTAAGTAATTTAACATCACATTGAATTATTTTGTATAGTGTGCTAGTGTACTTCCAAAATCTTTCCAGACAGCCACTGGTTTCTATAAATTGAAATCATATTGAATATTTCCATGACATAGAAATAAACCACTGGCAAAAGTTAACATTTCATGTGTCTGTTAATTTATTTTCAAACATACAGAAATGAATAGAAACCCATAGCTGCCAGGAATTGTTTAACTCCACAATGTACTTCACAAAAGGTTAAGTGAAAATGGTGTTATGGACTTTAATGCACTTGAAGACAGCACTTAGAAAGATCCGGATACAAAACGCCTCCATGCAAGACTGCATAACATGCAGACAGTATTTGCTGACTTGAGGTCCATTTGGCAGGGCAGTTCAGGCTGAGAGGGACATTCTTCATCTTATCTAAATGTGTGGTGGAGCGCTCATTTTACCAGGCAATGGGTTTTGGATGTCTTGGGTTACATATAATTTACCCATAATCCAAAAGTAAGCAAATTAAATGAAGAGTGGTAGATTTCAGTTTAACAATATAATTTCAGAAGAGGAAGCTGCAGAAAAGAACTCTAATGGCAATTCTGAACTTGTGTCAAGCCATATTAGTGACAAGATATAAATAGATAGATATACACCATACACACCTGTCTGTAAAGTAAAGTATTGGATTTGACTTATGTAGTACTGGTATGATCACAGTGTACAAAAAAGCCCCTAGAAGAATCAGTCTCCCCCCTGCAGGAGAACAGTGCTCTCTGGTTTCACAACAGCCCCCAAGTGGGCAGGACCACCACATCTCTGGCATACGCCACTCTCAAGACAAAAATCCCCATCAGCTCGTGTACAGTCAAAACACACCCTCCAGCCATGCTTAAGTGAAAGACAGAAGGAAAATAAACAGGCCAACATGCATTTCCTTCCAGGGAGCCACTCTGCAACTCTGACTATTTGTTTAGACATTCATTAACTTATCGTTTTCAGGCAGGAGACCAGCAAGGAACCTTCAAGCCTGAGGTTCGCTGCCTTCAGTAGGGCAGTGTTTGTTGACGGACGCTTGGCTCTCCAAATTTAAATACACAGACAAAGCCATTATAATCCACAGCAGAAAATAAAGAAAACAGTGTTCAAAATTTAACAAACTCAGTTTGTGCTGAGAACATAAAAGCAGTCATTTCAAGTCTACTGTTGGTTAGCAAGAGCTAAATACAGTTGCAGAACAAGCAAAACTGCAACTAAAATTCTGGACTTTCATAAAGTCTACTGTTAAGAAAGCAACAGAAAATTGGAAAAGTTAAGACTCGTCTCACAGTTACAATCTGTATTTAAAATCAGCATGGAAGCAAAATGACAGCATCCAAAGAAATGGGCATTAAAAGTCCTGGTTCTTATTTCCTGCCATCATTTGCATATGAAGCATGTCATTCACTCAAGATTTGTGACTTTGTTCCATGTGTTTTGGTGCTAGTTGGATGCGGTGACATTCAGGCAATGATACTTGAGAACACAGTATTTGACACTTGAATGAACATAACAGAACTGCCTGAAGATATTTGGGCTGGTCCAGGTCCTGTTGGTCCTAATTAATTTACAGAAGAGGGAATCTGAGTTTTCATCTAAGTTTAAAAAAGACAGCTGCAGGATAATTCTGTGCAGGCAATAAAACAGCATTAAAAATCAAACTGACTACAGAAAGAAATAGCAATTAAAAATCACATCGATTTTTAATGGCAAAATGTCTAAAAATGTATACCTTAAGATGATTATTACAAGAGAACTTATTACTACTATAGTAAAGGAACCACGTGAGCTGTTCCAGTGCATATTTTAATAATCTTTTGTAGGGAAATGTATCAAAGCATATATCAAAGCAAAGAAAACTATAACTGTATCTGTCTTAACGGGTGCAGAGTCAGGGCAGGAAACGTGGTGACCTGTTGAAGAAGCCTTTGTGTTTTACTTGTGCACTCTGTCCCTTTTCTTGCCTCCTCCCCAGCCGCCACTCAGCTGAACAGGGTTGTCACGGAAGGAGATACGCTCGTTTTTTGACGGAGCAGACGTGACTCGCATGGGAGATGGAACTTCCTTTCCTGGACACAAAATGGAAGAAGGCTTCATCAATATTTAACATATAAAACAAGTGCGAATTCAGTCTGCTATGGGCTTCAAATGGTGATTCATACAATTTGTGTTTTTAAATGACAATTAATACTGAGCACTAATTTTTAAATTATGTCTGCATAATCATTTTATAGACTTTATTAACGTGTGTTGTTATTAATTTAATAAAATCGTTTTCAAGAGGAATGGTTATCTTTGGAACACACAACATCATGTTACTTTGTAGGAATTAGTTAAGTACTTAAAATTGCATGACATAAAAGTAAATATAAAAGCTTTAATTAATGACATAATATTAAGTAGGTTTTAATATATATATTTAATATATAAGTTTAGAACTATTGTGTGTGAATTTTGTCTGACTCAAAATACTCTACACAACACTGTATTAAATCTCACTAAAGACTTAAGTGTGAGCAGGCAGGTTTTTGTATTTTTGTTCTCTGTGTCTCAGGAGCACTGTGTGCTGTATCACAGGGCGTTCCACTTTCACCTGGGGATCAGCACAAAGCTTTTCAAACACACAGAACAAAGGCAGCGCTTCTACGGGGTATGATGCATTCCACGTGTAGAGCCCAAACCCACGGTCTCCACGGCTGCCTCACACAGGGAGTCCAACAGCACGAAGGGCTCTTTAGGTGGGGGGCCTGGGATGCATCGCAAGTTCTATGCTAGCTCCAAATATCTGCACAGCTGGCAAACTGTATAGAATATCCATCCACTCACAAGTCACACCTAATCACACATCTCTAGGTTTTGATTTTGCTCATGTCTGTAGGGCTAACACTGTGATTTTCCTTTCCTCATGGTCTCTTTTAATGCACTTTAAAGATTATGTTTTCAGAAACCATGGGTCAGCTTTGGTGGCTTAGTTTATTAAAATTAAACAAAAGTATATTAAGGAACTTTGTGCAGTAATGTGTTCTAAATCAGAAATAGAATACAGAACTTTGCTGCACATTTTGCTAATATCACAGCTAGTCGTGCATTTTGTTATTAATGGTACAAAGATTTTTTATTTTTTTTTAAAAACTGCACATTTTAACAAATCGCTGTGACCAAACAAATTGTTTTCAATCATGTTACTCCTATTAGGGTTGTGAGAGCAGATATGCAACTTAAGTGGTTTCCTCTGCACAGGTAATGAAAATATTGTGTGAGCCTGGAAACGCATTTTATGGTACTGTCCCAGCAAGAGGTGAGTATCACATTGCAACAGGTTATAGACTATTTATGTAGTCTTTACTGCTATACCAAACTAAGTGAACCCTCTAACTTTAAACGCCCACTTTGATGATGTATGCCACTTTAGAAGCAAAGGCTACTGTTAGTCACACTTTTTACAGGATCATGTAGGCTCAATATGAAGATTTACATCAAAGAAACTGCATTCCCTGATTTCACTCAATAAGACATTTCCAAGCCATGAGTTTTTGATGACTACTGGGACCATTAGATGCTCTTTCCAAGTTTATAAAATATCTAATTGGCTTTCTAAGAAATATTCTTTCCTTACACATACATCCATATTTCAATTTGTCCTTCACAATTTTGATAATGGGTGTTTTGATCAGTGCGGACAAAGAGGCTTTCTTTCTCCCCGCCATACTCCTGTAGAGTCTGCCTGCTTAACAGGGAGATACTCGCTCCTGCTGCTACACCTCGTGGATATCATTTTGAAATCATCATCGGAATCCAATTTGGCTTCGTTAACATGGACAGGGCTCTCCTTCACTTGGATTCCTGGGCTTGTTTAATGTGGTCATCTGCTTGTCAGCTTGTCAGTAGCATCTTTGTCACTCAAACTCCTGAGCCCCACTACTCCTGACAGAAGGGCTAGTCATTCTTCACTGAAAGGACTGATTTTTTTCTCTCTCTCACTGCCTGTTTCCTGTCAGAGGAGAAATTCACGACACTCTGTCCCCAGCCCGACCTTGTGGCTCCCCTCCCCTCCCACAGCAGACGACCAGTGGACTCAGTCTAGGCTGAATAAGCAGAGGCCTTTTTTCCTGGCTCTGTGCACTCAGATCTGTGTGACCCAATACTCATAGGTGCAACTATGCAAACTTAAAAAGATCAATACACACATGTAATGAACACAGTTATGTTCATCCCCATATATATATATGTGTGTGTGTGTGTGTGTGTGTGTGTGTGTATTTCTAAATTAATTTCCAATTATTCTTTAAACAAGTTATAAATAAAGAGCTATTAATAAACATCTCTATTACAATTCATCTGGATTACACTAGATTAAAAAACTGACAAAAAATACTTTGAGAGTTGGGTTCTTTACTTCAGAATATTTTAAAATACAAAATTTTTTCACTCTCCTGAAAGACCAATTCATAATTCTCAGTAAGGCCTGCAGAGAAAAATGACTCACTTATACGAGTAGAGGAGTTTCTGCGGGCATTACTGTTCACTTTGCAACCCTGGGCAGCTAAACTGCTGTTGGCCCACAGTCCACTGGTGTGATGGAGACAATCTGCATATGCTGGGTTAGCCTGCGCGCACCACACACACACACACACACACACACACACACAAATGAGGCCCAAAATGACACATCTCATGCAAGTAGTCAAGCATTCTGAAAAGCATTCAACAACCCAGTGGCTCTGCAGTCGGAGTATATCTAAGAAATTGGAGGAAAGGGGCAGCTCCTCTTGCCAGTAAACATAAGTCAAACTGCTCTATAATGGCAGTAGGAGACCTGTGGTTTCTGACTTCAAAGACTTCACAACCATCAGTATCGTTCTCAGGTCCAGACAAACTGCTCCAATGTGACACTGGGATTTCAACAAGTGAAATTAAGAAACAGCACCCAGTTGATCCAATTGAAAGTGTCACTACAGAGCTAAACCTCAGACTCACCTCCCCCCCTTCCTCCTTTAAATCAAAGTTGATGAGACAGACTCCAGGAGAGAGGACCTACAGTGTGGGATGTGACTCTGACTGGTAAATGTAAATACTGCATACCTTTACATGCATACAACCGCTCTCCAGAAAAGAGTCAAATGGGGGGAGGAGGGGACAACAGTACTCACTACGAGCTGCACTCTGCCTCCATTCAGAATGGATAGGTTTATGTCCGGTAAGAAATGATCACTGAGGATAAGACACAAAATGTTTAGGCGATTAGTGTTCTGTATATTTCACACCAATCCAGTAATTAACTGTCTCCAATTCCATGCAAACAACTGATATTAAATTAAAAGAAATAAAATGGATGATAATCTTAATGTCTGTTTTTTAAGTAGGGTAGGAGTAGCACAGGCCTACACACTCACTTACTTCTTACTTCACATGGATGTTTACTATTCAACCTCCACCCCCTCCCAATTCAAAAAATAACATTAAGACATGAACATTAACTGTGGTGGTAACTTCGGATCTCTGAGATTTCTGCCACCTGACTAATTCAGTAGAAGTTAATTTGTAATTCTTAGTGCATTGGAATATTTTATTTATTTATATAAATTCAACAGTAAACTGTTCTTCCAAAAACAGTTTCCCAGGCATGATGGATAAAGCACAGGTCTCGGGGTGAATTCATACAGATAGATACATAAGCTTGACACACCACCTATATCATCTTATGATCTACAGGGTGGGCCATTTATATGGATACACCGTAATAACATGGGAATGGTTGGTGATATTAAAGTCCTGTTTGTGGCACATTAGTATATGTGAGGGGGCAAACTCCCCAAGATGGGTGGTGACCATGGTGGCCATTTAGAAGTCGGCCATCTTGGATACAACTTTTGTTTTTTCAATAGGAAGAGGGCCATGTGACACATCAAACTTATTGGTAATGTCACAAGAAAAACAATGGTGTGCTTGGTTTCAACGTAACTTTATTCTTTCATGAGTTATTTACAAGTTGCTCTTTGTTCACAGCCATTGACATGTCGAAGAGGTTAACACGTGAGGAGCGGATC
>VUQS01045188.1:7062-38475 GCA_015108495.1 Heterochromis multidens
CATTGACAAAATAGTAAAATATACCCCCTTACAACAGCAACCCTACATGTTTATTTAAAAAAAAAAAAAAGGACAATCTACCAGTGAGAGCACCAACTTACTAATGCCATAACACACTTTGTACTAGTGACTTCGACAAAACGCCATGAACTGACACTCCAGGAATAAAAATGGGCTCATATCTGAATCATTTACCTGATTCACAGGTAGAGTAACAGATGAATCTGTGGAGGACAGAGACAGGGAGAAAGAGCCATAACTAAAAACACACAGGATGATAGGTTGACAGGAGGTCTTGAGTAGGTTGCAGGGGTCCTGTGTTTAGTGCATGGACAGCCTGCAACCACACAGAACTGCAGTGCTTATGTTTCTGTATTTGCAGGTGAGCAAAAGTGGTAGCAAAAAGACAAGTAAAGGGAAACTATTCCAAACTCATGCACACCTGGAAGTGTCTTGTTGTCCAAGTGTGCAACACATTTTCACATTTTTTAAAGTGTTAAACTGGTTTTTAAACACAGGGTCCTTCCACTTTGAGAAGTCATATTAATGCACTGACTTTTTCAAGCTTTGAAATTATAATTTTACTAGACTGAAAGAGGTATCGATCAGTGTCATAATACTTGCAAGCCCTGAAGCCACCTTTGTTGGGGGAAAAAAAAAAAGATCCACAATCCTTCATTCTTGTCATATATATCAGATGATATTGTGCTCTAGATTTGCATTAATCAATTCTGCAATTGATCAAATGATAACAGGATTAATGCCCTATGTAAATATTGGACATTCTTGGCCCCTGGTGGTTGAAGGCCTTCCCCATTGCCCACTTTGCTTAGTGAGTAAAAGAGAAAGCCCAAGGCATTTACCCGGCCTCTAAACTCCCTAGAGCCCACAGAGGTCTCACCCTGCAACTTATAAAACCAAAAGACCCCCTGCCATGCCATTTTTCATGGCAAAAAGGAGACCTACACAACATTAAGTTGGTGGTTTTGCAGTTCCTGTAAAGGCCACTTGAGGTTGAGTCACTGCTCATGGACTATCAAGTTAAAATACCAAACTTCTGTCACAAAAATAACATGTTTACAGAATTGTATAAAAGCAGTTTTTGTATCTATAGCTGATTTTAACCCTTTATTTAAATTAAAAAAAAAAAAAAAAAAAAAGTACAGGTTTGCAGACATAGGAGGATGTAACCAGTAGCTATCTGCTGGGCTTTACCTCCACTAGTTCAACTAAACAGGACAGCTTGACTGTGTTTGTGGTGCTTTTGGAACATTTTCAATGGAACTGTCTGAGAAATATGGCTTGCTGTGTAGTACAGCTTGCCCAAGAAGTCAATGTTCTGGTTTTGGTAATGCTAGTATCTACTATTTAGCATAATGTGCTGCACTTATACAGTCTATGGATGCAGCTTTGGAGTAACTGAAAGCGAGCAGTTTATCTGGGCTAGAAGCAGGTAGTACAAGAATGCAAAACATAAGGTGTAAAAATGAGAAACTGAAAACTATGAACTTACCAAACAGAAACCCTGAGGCAAGGAGAACATGAACAGACCATAGTTAGGGCAAGTGGAGACAGCTGGGGAAAACAACACACAGCTGAACTGAATCAGAGAAGACGAGACACAGGAAGCAAAACTAAAAGCAAAGCACAAGGAACAACAAACTCACAAAACAAAGCAGGAAGTGTGAAAATTGAACCGGAAAGACACAGACATATAAATGAACTAAATACAGGGGACTTGACACAAGAGGAAGGGAATACAGAGGGAGGAATAAGACTAAACAACCGGGAACTAGGAATAGAACTAAATGCACCAAAGAAGAATACATGAAGTAAATGTAAACACCAAACAAACCAGGAATCAATAATAATAATAATTCAAATAAACAAAACTTCCAAAGTCCAAGAAACTCAAAACTCTGGGTAACAAACCCAGGACCATGACAAAGTCGGCCAAAGACGCAGACTAAGAATCAAGGCTGTGCACACAAACAACCAAGGAATGATACAATCAAGAACTGGACTTTCTAATATTTCCAATGTTTTTTATTTTGACATTGCTGTCTGCAAATATCTCTAGAGACTATGTCTGAAAAATGTAGTTCACAGTTTCTGTTGCATAAACTGTAAATAAACAACACACTGTTTTGCCCCAGATCTTGGTCCAGCAAATCTCTTGGTTGTGAGGGGAAAAATCCATGAACAGCACAGCCACACACACCTAGATTTGCAACCTGGCCAGTCAGCCAGTGAAATCTGCCTCCTTAATGATGCTGGTGACTCTCCATCGTTGGCCTGTGACGATAACGCTGTGTGGATTGTGACTGATCGACGGTTTCTTGTAAACTCATCAGAGGTTTGATCATTTACAAACATGCTACAAGTGAGTATTTATCTATTTGCATCATTACTAAATCATAATAGTTCAAAGAACAGGCACAGCTTGAGATCTTCAAGTTAAAAATTCATCTTTTGCATGTTAAACTTTAAATTTAAAATTTTTATGAAACATTTAAAAGTAAAAAATTAAATTCTTGGATCTCCACTGGGTTTTTACATGCTGGATCACATCCGGTCACTTTCTGGCTCCAAAAGACATCATGGCATTGACGTCATGATGACTGTTTCCATCTTTTAAATACAGTTTGTTGTTTTAATGTTGTGGTTGAATTGATAAAATTAGAGTGCACTCAGGTTTCCCTTGGAAGGACTTTCACCTAAACTGATTAAAGTAAGGATTAGGTTTCATACAAGTATGCATGTATATTATCAATATTAATATTAGAGATTGTTTTAATTGTTTTAATGGAGAACAGTTAAGTGTAATTTAAATGCTGTTTAATGACATGAATAAAGGTTTTTTCTATGAACCAATAACAGTGACCCATTAGGGGAAAATAAAGCTAGAATATTAGTTAATTAATTCAATTTTTTTTTTCAGGTATTAATACAAAATGGGCAATGTGCCATTCCTGTCAAAACTGCTATGTTCAGATGTCTCTATTTCCCTCTCATCTTTAACCTCTTTTACTGCCCCCACACCTCCCCTGCCTGACCCCTGTGTGCTCAGCTGGTGTGTAATTGGTTGATCTGCGTTTAGCCCCTGAATGATTGGAGGATGTGATGCCAGGCCCTGGGCCCTGATGATCTCAAAGACACCTGCTTCTCTCACAACATGACAGTTAAAGACTGAAACACAGCATGGCTCCCATTAATTATAGAGGGTGAAGAATGGATACACATAGAAATGAAACGTTTTGTCTTATTCGATCTCAGAGATAAAAATAGTTTGGGGAACCTCACAAGAAAAATGCTTTGTGTGTAAAAGCACATTTACCAGTATTTTCTTTTTTTTTTTCAATCATAATGCTGAGTACATGAAACAAACACATGCTGTGAAAGTTAAAAATCTCATAATACTGCAGTCTAATTACACATAATTAGACTGCAGTATTTCTTTCAAAACAGGGCCAAGAAGCCAGTGAATGCCTGCAAGACACCAAGCTTGAGTTTATGCAGTTCATGCCATAAATAGAAACATGCCACCCCCTGTAGGCTAAAATTCACCCCCACCCCTTTAAAGTCAAGGCTGGACTAATCCCTTAGCTGAGCTGAGAGTTGCACGGCACTGAAATCTCACTGGAAGTGCGCAATGGCGAATGCTTTGATCCTTTACGACAACAGCTACTAAACAGAGTCGATGAAGCGTGGCATATGGCTCATGCTTTTGGTATAACAGCACATAGACAGGTTAAACTGTGGTTAATAGGCTTTCTTTACACAGATGGCATATTTATTTTTTATCTGCAAAGAGACAAAAACAATGCCAGATTAGACTTGTTCTAATATAATACAGATTATAGTGAATTATTTACACTGACTGGTGAACACTGCTGGAAGCTAACTTACCCTGAAAAGTTGGATGACTGGAACATACAATAAAAGTAATAATCCAAGTACAATTCATTAAAAAGAATCCAAGTACAAATATCTTTTTTCTTTTGATCATATCCCTGCCAAATGAACAATTAAATAAAGCAATCATACTGTAGATGATCTACCACTGAAATCCTGTCATTCATTCAGTTCTGGTTTCTTTTAAACTCATCTACAATTATTCATTCACCATAAGTAATTAAGCTAAACCGCAGTTTTTCAGACTTTCATTTCATTTTATTTATGTAAATTTATTAAACTCACAGCAGATGGCTGCCCTTCCCTAAAACAGGTTCTTTCGAAGGTTTCTTCCTGTTAAAAGGGAGTTTTTCCTTTCCACTGTCGCCAAGTGCTTGCTCATAGGGGGTCGTCTGATTGTTGAGGTTTTCTCTGTATTATTGTAGGGTCTTTCTTTTAAAATATAAAGCACTCTGAGGCGACTGTTGTTGTGATTTGGCGTTATATAAATAAAATTGAGTTGAATTGAAAATTTATGGCCCTCAAGTAGGTAACACTTGTCAAAATGTCACTTGTCAAAAACTTGTAACAAAATGTAAACAAAACTGTCTCCATAAAATGAAATTAAAGACTTAAAAAACACACAAAAAAACCCTCTGGCTTTCATTTTAGAGTAATATTATAGCTTGTTATAGTTTTGTTTTTTATTATTACTTTTTTTTACTGAAAGTTTTTTTTTTAGCCCTTGTGTGACATCTCTATTCTCAGAGAAGGATTATTTTGTTGTTGCTTTTCCGTGTTTCTTTAGTCTTACCATGTCAGGTGCTCTACATAGCTACTTTTAAAAAAACATGCAGGTAAATGCAGTTGAGTTGAGTCTTCATCCACCAAGCTTAAACTCTGAGCTGGTAATCAGATTTCATTAATTAATCCTAAAATCTTCTGCAAATCGCATCTTTGAGTTTTTCCTTTTTTTATATATGAGGTGTGATCAAAACGTTCCGGGAACTCCAGAACCTTACCCGATTTAAATTAGTCACATTGCCTGTTCGAGGTCATCTTCAAGCAGCTTCCAATACAGCTGCTACTTTTAGGCCCTGTCCACAGCCACGTGGGTACCTGCGTTTTGGCCTTTTGTCTACATGTAAAAAGTGTTTTGGATCACTGAGCTTGTGAAAAACTCTTTCCAAGGTGAAGATTTTCAGAAGCTCAATTTCTACGTAGGTAAGGAAAATGAAGACTGTCTTTCAGCATCAAAGGTGTTTATCTCCTTTTTTTAATGTCAGACTCTGCGGCCCATTATTGTTTGTAACAGAACTGACCAACATTTCTATACAGTTAAGGTTATATCGCCTCCTGTTGCTTTGGCGTGTTCTTGACATCCTTTTGATGCTTGTGAAAGCGAAAAATCTGTTTTAAAAAAATGCCCATGTAGATGTGGACATAGACTTTGATGGTCCTCTTCTGACCACTCACATTGTGCACTCTGCGATTTGACCACGGACCTCAAAAATCAACTTCTGTTTCAAGCTGACTCAGTTTTGTGTGGAGGATCTTCACTGGTGATAAGAGCTAAGTTTAGTCCAGGAGCGGAGTAAGACCAGAAACATGCTCATCATTTTAACAACATTCACAGGGTTGTGCACCATGAATTCATTCACAGTGGCTCAAACTGTCAGCGTGGATGCCTACAGAAATGTCCTGGGGAATCTGACAGAGAACATTCAGTTCATTTGTGTGCCAGCATAGTTTTTTGTCCACACAAAAACAATCTTTGCTTACCAGATCCGGTATTTGCCACATTTGCCCCCCTCTGACTTTGTACACTTCCTGAAAATAAAAATGAAGTTAAAGGATCATTGTTTGACATACTAGAGAGGAATTAGCATACCTCACAAAGGCACAAGTAGATGGTGATAAAACAGCACCGAAAGCAGTACAGAGGTGCACGAGATCACCCTTTTTTTTTTTTTTTGTATGGACCTGTTCCTGGAACCTTTAGATCACATCTAATTTTTCAGGTACTTATGCTTAAAAAAACTGTTGCATTGCTTGTGTTCTGCATCGTCCTTTAAATCCATGTCAACGTTTTCATTCCTCTGCCGTTCTCTTTCTTCACATTTCAGTGTCACAAACTGTACTTTTGTCCACGCTTGGTGAATTCTGGAAGAGCCGACACTGAAGGACCAAAAACCGACATCACTATGAACGCTTGACCGCCACAAGCTAGTTATTCTGGTAGTAACCTTTCTGACAGTTCCTGCTTAAAACCCAAAAAAGTCAGAAGGATAATGAGACCCCACCTTTCGTGGTCTGTATTCATACTGAAAATCAAGTGAAGCTAAGTGAGCTTTTGCCTCTCTGCTCCATAGGAGGTTTCTCTCCTCTCTGAGCTTGCCTTAGGACACCTACATTGCAGTTTGACAGGTGTACCCCCCTAGTCAAACTCCCCATCTGCCACTGTCCCCAGAGCAGGTCACGCTTGACACCAGAAGCGAGAGCCCATTCAGGGCTCACCTCACCACCTCAGCAGGTAAGAGTCCACAGGTGGTTTGCACTGTTAGCACACAGCAAGAAGGTCTTGCATTCAAATCGATAACTCAGTAGAATTTGCATGTTCTCCATGTGCCTGAGTGGGATCTCTCCGGGTGCTCTGGCTTCCTCCCACCAGGCAAAGACATACATGTTAGGTTAATTGGTGATTCTAAACTGGTAATGTGTATGAATGTGAGAGTGAGGAATAGTCTGTTTCTCTGTGTTAGCCCTGCGACAGACAGGCGACCTGTCCAGGGTGTTGCCAGTATGTCGCCCTATGACAGCTGGGATACACTCCTGTGACCTTGAATTGGGTAAGCAGAAGATAATGCATGGGTGCGTATTTTTGTCCACTCTGACGTTCAGAAACCGATGTGTCCCCTGTTGTTCTTTTTAAGTTTTCTCCTTTAAGAAGTGCTGCTTATCTGAATCTGGTGTTTAGGAATTAAGAAAGTGGTAATCTGTCCACACTGTAAAGCTTTTTAAATTGGTTATTCATTGATGATTCAATGTGTGTATTTATATAACAAAATGACAAATGCAGCCTGATGCGGTGCATTTTAATTGCTACAGAAAAAGGCTTTTGGCTGCCATGAATAGAACAATTCGGTTTACAATCACAGCTGTCATTTCAGCCCAATTTGATAACAGTTGGACAGGAAACAAATGTTTTCTTTTTCCTTCTTTGTTTTAAACAAAAAATGCTGATTTGAGAATTACTAAGCACCTCAGTCACATAAATGGGACCATTATTAGGAGATTATTAATTTAATGCAGTCTATTTAATCATCTTTAAAAAAAACAAAACAAAACAATTACAACCAAAGCAAATTATCTGCATATGCAGAAGCTTTATGAATCAGTGTCAGTTAGAGCTGATCGGTGCATGATGATGATGTCTTTAATTATCACAAAAGCTGTGAATGTTTCTTTTTTTTTGACATTTTCCAGGCTACATATTCAGATCTTAAATGTCTCATATGCACTCTTGGTGACTCCACAAAGGCGTCAGAAGCCGTTGGTGTGCTGATTCACCATGACAGTAAATATTTATCCTTTAAAATGTGTTTATTATGTCAATCATGACTCACATTTTGGGATTAGCAGTAATAACACTAATATTAAAACTAATAACTATAGAAAAACTAGCTAAGTACTAGCATGATGACTTTTCTGGCAGGCCAGTTTGGTTTAGCAGTCACATTAAAGAGGAAATCCATCAAAGTTGCTCTTAAAGGTCAGTTTACTTATCATGGGACAGACTGGTCTCATGGCAGAAGAGTCATGAAATGCCAACTGTTGGCAACAAAAAATTTCCTTTTTCATGACAGTCGGCTTGGCATCTCTGAGAATGGATCACCCAGGAGACACAGAAAACCAAGCTTGCGGTAATTGTTGTAGGCTGTATAAATGATGGGCATAGCTAGCGTGAAAACGAGTTACCATCACTTCCTACCTCCTAATGCAGATTTTTTTTTTACTCTTTTACACCTTTTTCGAGTTTTGCACCAACTCCCCTAAGACTATTTATTTGTTGTTTACTGATTGTGTGCATGTACATGAAAAAAAGGGACAGGAAATCCAACACAAAACCTCTATTACATGTGAGGCGTTTAAAGGGCATGAAAAATTGGAAATGGTAATATAACAATGTAATGTAGGTGTTTTTGTTTTTTAGGAATGACTTATACTAGCATCTCAGTCCCTGATTTATTTTTACTTTTTTAAACATTTTATTTTCAGTCTGTCTTTAGTGAGCTTTTATGTTGCTAGATTACCCCTTTAATATTTTAGAAAGTGTGTTTCCATCTGCCTGTTTTTATTCACATTTTCAGTTTTAAAATTGGTGCATTAATACAAACAAAAACATTTGGAAACAGACCTGGCAAAATCATCGTGATGTCCATGAGACTTGGCCTTCTGCTTCCCTTAAGAGACTGAATAAGGCAGCAAAATAAAACATTCAAACCATGTGGGATGATGAGAACATCAGCAAGGATAAATCAAATAGTTTTCTTCAACAAGTAACAAATTAACGTGTCATCTAGAAATTTCATGCAACTTCAACTGTCTAAACCTGCCAATTTGTAAACACTGAAGACAGAAATCTCATATTTCATTCATTATTAGTGAGAAAGAAGAACAAGATCTGCTTTCTCTAATAAAACTTACATGTTTACTCGGTGAACATTACCTGTTTCTCATTTCTGCCCATCTGTCCATCTTGTGCATGTCATTCCCTCTGATTAAATAATGCAAATATTATTATTGATCGTCTCATCAAAGCACACGTTCCCCCTCACCAAGGGCACCACCACCTGCTCAAGTCTGAGAAAAAAAATTGGTGTCTTGGTGAAAAGAAATTAAATTTTTAAAAGCTAAAACACAATTTTTTAATGATTACATTCTACCCAAAGATAGCAGCGCCTGTGTTTAACCCTCATAACGGACTTCAAACCTGCAGAGAGCAAACAACATCTATGTAAAACTTACCTGACTTTAGTGATGTGGCTCATCACTGGTAGTAAGAGCTCCAACTGCAACCCGAAAACCAGACAGTGGACGAGTCCACAGTTTCCGAGCCTGGTTTCAGCACAGCGGGAGTGTGAGCAGAAGTGTGCTTGATTTTGTGGAGTTCTTCAGTGATGTTCTAAGGTGTCTGAGGGAGAACATCCAGTGCAAAGCAGCTGAACTATTTTTGCATCCTCACACACACATTAACAAATTTTTTGGCCAGCCAACCAAATATTCCCCTTACCTGGTTCTTATCAGCTTTGCTTCATTGCAACTTCGTCTTCTTCCCCAAAAGGAAATTAAATATAAAGGGTCAACATTTTAAAACTGTGAAGGAGATCCATCATGCATCACAGATGAAGAAACAAAAACATGGTTAGAACAGGACACTTAAGAGCAATCTAAAAATAGAAGGAGGTGCTAGAAGTGGCCCACAATGAGGAAACTGAAGGGGAGGTCAGCTAAACCGGCTGATTTTTATGGGCAGAGTTCCTGAACCTGTTCCTGAACATGTCCAGTATTGTGCAAAAGTCATGGGGCATCCCTCATTTCTTTGTTTTTTGCTTCCAAGGAGCCAGACTTTCTTGTAATTTTTAAAGTGGTCTGAGCAATAGTTCTCCAGGCTTTCTGCAGGTCATTTAAAGTTTTTCTTTGGACATTGGCTGTTTTTTCAGCTGTCATTTTCAGTCCAGTCCTCGCATCTGACTGAGAAATGGGTTTTTTTGTTTGTTAAGCCACTTAACTCTGACCTATGAATCATTCAAGCGTAAAAAAGGCACCTAACTCAAGGGATGAGCCAGTGTTGTGTCAACATATAACAGCCAACTTAGCAAAGAAGATGCACTTTGTTACTGGCAGCCTGTCACAAAAGCATAATTTGTTCCCATTTCTTTAGTTGAATCTATGAAAAATGCCAAAGATAACAGACAGGTATAAAATAGTATTTTTGCACCAACAAGGTGATTCCCAGAGAGCTCTTAGCCAAAAACCTGGCATATCTCAGCATGGTGTGCAGTGTGTCCTTAAAAAATCTGAGAAAACTGGACAAGTGGAGGACAAAAGAAAAAGTTGCAGGCCTAAAGAAACTATCTACAGCATATAAACAGTATCCAAAAGTCAAATAGGAAAAAATCCAGCAAAAACCTGACACAGGACAGAAATTCATCTGGTGCAGCCTGTTGAGCCATCTTCTGTTCACTGAAGCCTCATCAGAAATTGTCTCAGTGGAAGGGTGGCTATCAGGAAGCCATTCTTAAGGAAGGGAAACAGGGAGAAAAGGTGGAGATATGCCCAGTTACACAAGAACTGGACTGAAAATCAGTGGCAGTGATGGAGTGATGAATCCAAATTTGAAAATTTTTGGTTCAAATCATTGGCCGTATGTATAGAGGAGATCAGGAGAGAGGTACAACAGCCTTACATAAAACACAGTGGAGGCTCTGTCATAGTTTGGGGCTGCATTTCAGCCAGTAATGTAGGAGATCCTGTTAAAACTGATGGAATTATGAATGCAGAAAAGTACCATCAGATTTTGATCCACCATATAATACCATCCGAAAAGCATTTGACTGGCAGAAGCTTTATTTTTCAGTATGACAATGATTCCAAACATACTGCCAATGCAGTAAAAGCAGACCTGGATAAAGAAAACACACACAATGGAGCACTATCAGTCATGGTTCGGCCTCCCCAGAGCTCAGACCTCAACATTATTGAAGCAGTGTGGGATCATCTTGATAGAGAACAGAACAAAAAGCAGCCAACATCCAAAGAAGAGCTTTGAATGTCCTTCAAGAAGCCTGGAGAACTATTTCTGAAGACTACTTAAAGAAATTACAAGAAAGCTGTCTAAGAGAGTTCAGAGTGTGTTGAAGAATAACGATGGTCATAACAAATATTGACTGTCAAGCTCGTTAGAATTGTACAAACTCTGTTTTTGCCTTATTTTCTATATTTCCATGTATATTTGCACGTTATGAGGGTAAATTATGGAGGGTAGTAATTTCCACAAATAAGTCTTCACCTGACCTGTTTATATGTTAGCTCTGCCATCTGTGTGCACTAGAATTTCATTCAAGTACTCAGACTCTGCTGTTACAAAAACCAAAACTGGACACTATTACAAAGGGCTGGACACAGGCTTAAGCATTATGGGTTTTTTGTTGCTCCACTATCACACACTATACCATGAAAACTTCATCTCATCCTTACACATTCCTGAGCACAATCTGATGGGAGGGAGGCAGAGAGACAAACATAGTCTTGGTGTCAAGTTGCTCCTTATCCAGCCAAACGTCCTGTGCGCAACAGAGCAGCTCCCCTGATTCGCTCTGGTCCTTACTGCATGTTTGTTCATATATATTGCAGTTTGTGTTCACAGATCACCAGGCTGTGTTACATATGAAATATTAAGCATTTAGCTATCAGGCGAGATGTGTTCGACAGGCAGAAATACTCTGAGCCTTCAAACTCAATTTGAATCAACATATACTCAATTTAATGATGTACACTGCAGCAACACGAATATCTCTGCCTGTGCTGAATGCATTAGCAGGCAGAGGAGAGTTAAAAATGTACAGTTTCTAACTGTAGCACTCTGTCATTTATATCACGTTCACCAAGCACCACATTGGAAAACTGAACATCATCGCCCCTCAGCTCTATTTATGACGATCAGCTGGCTCTTTGGTAAAAGCTTTGCAGATATTTTGGCCTCAGTGGATGAAAGCCGGCACCACTCACAAAATGTTGATTAATTTTTGGATGAGCCACATTGGCACTGTGCTGTTGCATTCAGAAACATTACACTGATTGGCTTGATACAGGCGTTATCATTACAGTTCTATTTTAAAACTGTGAAAGGCCACAACAGCTGCACAGTATGTTGGTTCTGATGACACTCATGGGAGGATGATGACTCCAAAAATGATGACTCAAGAAGAGGATAATTTGAAAGTGATAAGATGTTACAATAAAGCACTCAGGAAACTGCTTTTTTTCTGCCCTTTGTTGTCTTTTGGGAACTAAAAATATGTATTAATATTTGTATTTTTCTTTAGTTGTGTATAGACTGCTCTTCTTTTAGCTTTGTGTAATAAAAGAGAGTTAAAAAAATACTGTTTGTTGTATTTTTCCACCTGAGCACAAATCTTTATTGTCCATTATCCATCCAGTGCCTATCTGGATTGAGAGAAAGAGAGGTTCCCAGACCACTCTCTCTCCCGGGCCACCTCCTCCAGCTCTCCTGGAGGAACACTGAGTTGTTCCCAACCCAGATATAAACTCTTCAGCACATCCTGGGCCTGCTCTGGGATCTCCTCCCGGTTGGACATGCCTAACCAAGGACTCATGCATCCTAGTTTTAGATGTAGAGGAGCAGCTGTTCTACTCTGAGCCCAAACACCCTTCAATCTAATTCTTTCAGTCGCTACCCAGAGCTCGTGGCCATAGGTGAGGGTAGGAGCATGGAAAGACCAACAAATCAACAGCTTCATCTTCGTATTCAGCTCAGTCTTGATCTTAACAGTTGGTTACAGTGTCTGCACCACTGCAGTTCATTCTGAGCCACTACCAAATTTCTATTTATAATTATAGTGAAGTTTTACACTTTGCATAAATAACTCCATTACAGTTAAAAACCAACAAAAAAAAAACACGATTGTTACACATCTCACTATTTGTTTTGGTTTTTCAACTCACTACAAAGCATTTTTCAAATAATAATAAAAATAATCATGAGCCCGTAAGAAACTGTGGAGATTTTCATTTACAGTTATCATGCACTTTCAACAAGCTGCATAAATAATTCCATATTAAAATACAAAAAAATGAAATTATTTTACTCAAGCCAAACATTTTGTGTGTAACATCAACATGAAAACAGTTTTAAAGTCAAGAACAAAATATAAACAACAAAAAAGGCACATAGCAGTGAACGTTAAGCCAACCATTACTGTCAGTCAGGAAGCCACAACATTAAAAGCACTCTCCTAATATTGTGTAATTCTTCCTCATGCTGCAAAAACTCCGTCCCAGAGGAACATGAACACAGATCCAACTATGTTTGTCTGGCACCGGGATGTTAGAAGCAAATAATTTGATCTTGCGGGTTGTATTGTGGGGCCTTTGTTCAGGTGCATCCTGTGACTGCTGGATCGGATTGGGATCTGGGGAGTTTGGAGGCCGGGTCAAGCATCTTGGGTTCTTATTCATTTTTCTCAACATGTTCATGAGACGCTTTCATGCATGGTTTGATGCATTGTTGTGCTGGGGGGGAGGCTGCTGCCGTCGGGGACTGTGATTTCCATGGGGAGTGCTGTGTTTGGTCCGCAACATTTAGGTGTGTGGTACATGTCCAAGTGAATGTCAGGACCCAAAGGTTTCCCAGAACATTACACTGTAAAGTGATGATATTAAAAGTTATTTTCTTTACCTGTCAGTGGTTTTAATGTTGTGGCTTATTGGTGTAAAGGCAAAAGCTGTAAAGCTTTCATGTAAAGCTGTGAGCAAATTAAAAAATGGACACAGTGAAAGAGACTGTTCCCTTTAGACACACTTATAGTAACTCCCAATATCAGACTGTTATAAAAACTAAAAGGAATCAGTTGTCATTTTCACTGCTGTACGACGCTCACATCGTGTATGAGCAAACACCGATAACCTGCTGGCAAAAAGCAGTAGAGACGCTTCCAGTAAATATATACACATTATATAAATCCTCCATATTGGATTTCTTAAGAATGATACTGAAATCCGATATTCCGATATATAGGCCGATTATTATTTTTTTCTTTCAGCCACATGAAATATAAACAGATTTCCTTAGCATTTGTTATGTGTAGTTATTTATCGTTTAATCTCTGCCCAGCACTGCTCAGATCAGCTGGTTGTTGCATTTGTGGCATTCAAAACACATGTTGCAAACAGGGAAGTTGCAGAGTGCCTTCTGGTGGACAAACCATGCCACGTCAGCACTCGAAACACGGTTGAAAGGTGTTTCTCCTGTCTCTTCTTTACCTTTTAAAATTTCATTTATCAGCTATTATTAATGCCAATATGATAGATTAACAAATAGCTAATATCGGCCAATAATATCAGCCCATCTTTAAATTGCTCAGACTCTGTTACACATTATCAATGTGTGTTTTCTTTTCTAAGAACAGTTCTGAAGCAATGAAATCATGATCAGTCTGACATTATTAGTCTTGTGTGTGATGCATTCAGTGACATCAGCCTTAGTATTGAACAGCATTAAATTTGTTTTTTAGTGTAAACTTTAACATTTTATAATTGTAAAACTTTGTAATCTACACCTTAAGTATCAATAAACATTTCAAGTGATCATAAAACTTTCAAAAGACATGTTCTACCAAAGTAATTTGACTTTGAGGTTGGATTATTACTTTACAGCATTCCCTCTGAAACTGAACTAAATTTGATTTTATTACCATAACAGTCACATGCCAAGGTTTTTATTTTGCAGAATGAAACCAAATTAAAAACTGGCTTTGAGACTGCAGCGCATTCAGGAGAATTTATTTTACTTTTCCTTTGTGTTAAAGATGGCGTGGTCACTGTATCTATGACTCGACATGTCCTCCGCATCATACCTGTCGGTGCAGCTTGTTTGAAGCTTGTTCTGCAGTCTTTAAGTGCAGGCCAGGTGACGTTTTACTTTATGACCGTAGCCATGTGGTTGTGATACAACTAAAGCCTCAATTACACAAGCAAGGTGAGAGAACGAGACAGGCTCATCCATCACAGCAGAGAGGCGAGGCAGTTGGAATTGGCAGCTGTCTCCTCTGGTGCGCTGAAGACTCAAGAGGCTCAGAGAAATTACAATGCAAAGCTGGCCTTGCTGCCAAGCTTTCAATGACACCCTCATCTGTTGAGGGCATTTATGCAGAGGTCTTTCTTTTTAACTTTACTTCTTAAAAGCAAACCAAGCTATCAACAAACCTCATCTTTTTTTCTAAAAGTATTACGTTATGGTTGTTTTTTTCTATTATCATCTGGAGATAATATTTGAAAATGTAGAGTAACTGTTCAAGTTCAATTTTTTATTTATTTATTTTTTATAACTGTGACTGGTTATAGTTTTACCATGACTTTGATGAGTTTGGTCCCAACTGAAGCTACATTTAATCGATTTTTGGCCACTCAAAGCAGAGAAAAAACAACATAAATCCAAAGTCCTGACAAATTATTGCTGTAGGAAGTTGGTTTAGTAAACATGGTGGCATTAAAAGCAACATGATGGTAATGCGTCTAAAGCTGCTTGTAAAAAAAAAAAAAAGAAAAAAAAAGCCATGGCTTTAGCCGTTTAGTTAAAACTACAAAGCTTATACTGCTAAGTTATCTAGGTATGAATGAACAACCAAACAGGTGGGCTTCCAGTGAGAATTTATTTTTAATGATCTTCATGAGGTCTGAGGGTGATGTGTTATCGTCTCAAGGAGCTCTGAGTCACACCACTACCTCTCCCAAACGCCTCTTTTGGTGATTGTGCTTATTAGGGATCAGATTATTGCTATAACAGAGCATTCATCTTCTCTGACTGTGTGAGCTGTGATCATTAAAGATGTCTTCCCTAGTTGTCTTAAGGACACAGAACATTTGTCTAAAATTTGTCTTGACGCTCTTCCAAAAGGTGGTTGGGATAAATGAAATTAGATTTAGATTTTTGGTTGCATGTATCCTTGGCTGTTTTGTTTTCTAGTAACTTTGTGAAGACAAAGTAAATGTAAGTCTAGTTCTCATGCTACTTTTATCTTTGTTCTGGTCTCATCTGGAAAATATCTGCATAATATTCAGTATTCTTGGAAAAAGATTCCTGCTTCTGAATGATGAAACTGTACCAGAAATCTGTCATACGGCCAAAAAACAATGAGGATTTAATACACACTAAAGCAAAATCTGTCATAGCTCAGTGTTCAAAGTCAGACCTACTAGTTACGCCAGCCATCCAGGCTTCAGCTTTCTTCTTGTTATAACAATGTGAAATTTTTGCACTT
Organism: Heterochromis multidens; assembly: GCA_015108495.1. Taxonomy (NCBI): domain Eukaryota; kingdom Metazoa; phylum Chordata; class Actinopteri; order Cichliformes; family Cichlidae; genus Heterochromis; species Heterochromis multidens. Next base: position 23,019 of record VUQS01045188.1, read on the forward strand.
GTTCAGGCACGGGCATGGAAGATTTTCTGCACAGTTTATAACAAATGTTACGTGTTAACTTTACAGCAACATGAGAGGGACAGAAAGTCGGACAAGATCGAGAGATTAGGAGATCTTTTTGAATTTATATGAGCTGTCACTTGATTTGCAGTTAATGTCGGACCATAACATCTTCAGCTGGTCAACACTCTGATTTTCATGTCGATCCAACAAGTAAAAATCAGGTGAATCCTGTATAGAAACATCCAAATTTACATTGGTGCATGTTAATGTTTTCAGTGGAGGATGTCAGCTAGTTGGATTCCTTTTTTTACTTTAAACTTGTTATTTGTAAATTAAGAAAATTAAGAAAAAAAATTATTTATCTGGCTCAGAGCTTTCAGCTTTTTCTTTACATTGTTTTCTGAGTGAAGGGTGCCCATGTCAGAACAATTATTTCCCAGTTGGATGCTTCTTGATCGTGCTTACTGTACAACTCTATAAATATTCTTATTCTAATTGTCAAGGTTTGTGCAATATTTGGACTCAAACACTGGATGCAGGAATAAAAGTTTAACAGGTTTATTGCAAGATTAACAGAAAAAGCAGTCAATAATGCAAGAGTGAGGATTTTCCTCTTAGGGTTCCAGAGAGCAGGGTGATTGAGGGGGGCAGGCAGGTAACTCCAGGTTTTTCTTCTGCAGATTGCCATCATGAGGGAATCATTTATAAGAAAGGAGAGAAGGGTAAGTCCATAAACAAGGAACCCAACAAAGAGTATCAACAACACAACAACTAAATACTGCAACAACTGAGTGGAAACTCCAGCCTTAAGTAGCAAGTGAGTGATTGCAGGATTGCTTCCAGGTGCATAGGCAGGAGGAGTGCAGGGAAAACTGGAGGAGGTGGTGTTTCTGGGACACACAAGCACAGTGAGTCTGCACACATGCTCAGACAGAGGGAGAGAAAAACAGGAAGACAAGAGAATCGTGACACCAGTGTTGGTGAAATTGCCTCTTTTTTATTTTTATTTTCAAATCATAAATGACAACATAGCAGGACAGTGCTGCTAGGCAATAGCCAAAACCTACCTAGTTAAGATTAGGCTTAAGTTTGATTGGTGCAACGTAAAGTCTATTATTAGTCTATTATTCTTATGACTGGTCTAAACAAAGACCAACTGAACAGATAAGACCAGACTTGGTAAAGACTCATGAATGCAGCTAGCCCCTGTATCCTTAAGGACTTGGGCAGTCGGTCTCTGTTGATTTGTCACTACCAGCATTGCATTTTAAACAGTGCTGACATTTTATTTTGCGTTAAATGCAAAAACCAGTCGGTAAACTTGCAGGTTAACCTTCACATAGAAAAGTTCTTGAAATTAAGAGGTTCATTAAAAGTACAAAATTATAGTGAAAACTTTCTTCCCTTAAACCTTACTTCTTTACAACAAGGGCCATATTGTAATGCATGAATACGATTAATTAAAAAGTCCAATTTCTCCATTAGGATGTTCAACTACCATTCATTGAGTCTAATTGTTTGGTTCTAATTTAGATTGAAAACAGGGCTCTGACTTTCTGTTTGCAGGTTTTTTCTTGACCAGAGTAAGATTAATATTAATGTGTCCTGGGATGTGAGAGTGGTTTCTAATTTAAGAACTGATCTTAGAAGTTCATCTGTTTTGGTCCCATAATGTCCTCAGCCAGTTTCAGTGATTAGATTCTTCCTGAGATTTTTGGCTGCAGATTTCTCCAAAACCACTCTTTTTTTAATTCAATAAAGGGTGTTTAAAATTCATTTCTATGACATGGAAAAAGACGTTTTAGAAAACTGCCTGATTCAAACAAATCTGCCTCTAAACAGAAGATATCTGCTGATTGTGATGTGGTAAATGGATTGTAAAATGATGACCAAAAAAAGACATGAGGAAAGATCTGAGGAAATGTTAAAGGGATGACTGTTTAGTTTTAACAATTATTGAAATAGTGCTGTATTATTCACCAAAGTTTGCTGTTATTTAAAACACACAAACACACATCAGTGTATATAGACTATATGTCAGGCAATACAAGAAACACAAAGAACTCAGGTGACCAGGCAAGCTTATATTTTTGCCAGATGTTCGAAGGAGCTTTTACACACTTGCCACACAGGAAGACAAGGACCTATAAGAAAAATACTAGTTTGTGAGTATGTTCTGTGAATGTGGTAGTGCTTCAGGAGAAGAACCATGAGGCTTCAGACAGGCTGTAAACAAATCCCAAAGTTAGTCAAATTTAAAATGAATCAAAGCAAAGAGTGTGCTGTGTTTTCTTTTCCAGATGAGTTTATCTAAATGTCTGACTGGTTGAATTTTGCAGTAACAAAACCTGTCATACTATTGTTGCCATGCTCCCAAATCTTAGCAATTAACCAAACGAGTGATGACTGTACTAGCACTACAACTGAAATATCAATTTGACTGCGACTTAAATATTTGAATTGTGACACAAAGTTTTGTTTAAAGTTTCAGTTTGTTTCAGTTTGTAATCAACTCAAATTAACACAAGGTAGGCCTTCTTAACATAAGCTACCTAACTGCTATATAACTAAAGCACTAGTTCAAGTTATACTGTTGAGCTAGCTGGAACATAAGAAAAAATCAAACATAACCTACATGCAAAGACAAAGGTAGTCACCGTGACATCATCCATTGGCTAGTGAAGCCCTGTTAAGAAGCCTCACTCTGACTTTTCATCATCACAATCTTGGTGTTTTAAAACCAGACATGATGATTGAGGGTAACTGTGAAACCAAGACATAATGCACATTCATATAATAGAGACTTCACAGTCACAAGTAGGCCCACCAGGGGCGATTCTAGGATCAAACCTTTAGGTGGGCTCAGCCCCTAGTCATAATATCATGCATACAGTGCCTTGCAATTAATATTAGTGGAATATGCTGCTTTCAAACATATTCAATCCTTTACACCTTAGCAAATCTCAGTTCAACTGAGTACACATTACAATGTTACATTCAAAAGCAATCTAATTAGTTGGATGACCTAGTGTAGAGTCTAAGAATGATTCAGAATGAATAATCAGTTTTCAATATAATACACCAGTTTTAGAGTGCACCCTTTAGTGTCAAACCTGAGGCAAAGACTCAGTCATGTTGACCAGAATTTTCCAAATTAAGTTATGCAGATAACAGGAGAACAATCCACAGTGTTGCTTCAGTCTCTTAACCACATAAAGGCAGTCCATTTTACTTTAAGCAATTAAGGTAGTATTATTCAGTACAGTAATAACAAACCTGCTGTTGAAGCAGCAACACCTCTGTGTGCATGCACTGCAACTCGGTCTCCAATAGACAAGTTGGGAAAATATACTATACTAGGGGCTGAGTCCAGACATCCTTCAGAGGAAGCTCATTTCTGCACTCTCTGCAATCTCATTCATGCGGTCACTACCCAAAGTTCCTGAACATAGGTGAGGGTAGGAACGTAGATCAACTGGTAATTAGACAGCTTTCCCGCTCAGTTCTCTCTTTACCACAAAAGACAGTCTGTCAGTCTCCGACTCCACTCTCCCCTCACTGTAAAGAAGACCTCAAGATACTTAACTCCTCCACTTGGGGAAGAAACTTGTTCCCAAACCTGTTCAGTAAGACTAAAAACTAGCAGCACACACCTGGCTTCACAGGGCTTTGTTTTTTAGACCTGGAAACTACATCAATTTTCTAAATTGTCTGTGAATTCAGATTACAGCAAGCTAGTTTGATCTGATACAATTATTGTCTGTCTATATTTTAAATACTGCAGAATTTAAATTAATTCCCTTTTAATATAGTTGTTTAAGAAGGTCCATACACATTAGGTACTTTACGGAAACATTCATTGTGTCTGGCTGTTATTGTAAATCATCTTAGGTGACATCTATCATAAATCTACTCTTTAAAACCTATAAATTGTTTTTGATTCAAATGCAGACCTAATATTGCACCATCTGTACAGTTATTTTGATTATTTTCCCTGTTGATGAAACATTACAAGAGCAAAACTTGCCATTAATCACTCCACTCATGCTCTCACTACTGAATTAAGAGCACTTATATGATGGAGAAAGAGAGGGATCAGCGCAGCATATGGCTTTGTTTAGAAAATGCCTTTTTGTTTGAAATGGCCAGACGGAGAGAAGTAACCCTGAAAACAAAGCCAAGACCTCCCAGGCAAACCAACAGGAAATGTGGGTCAGCACAAATAAAGTACAAGGTTGAAGAAAACAGATTCATCCTGACTGATATATTTCTGTTCTAATGTCTTGGGTTTTTTTCAGCATTTTTTCCCCCTCAGTCCTACAAATCTTTCCAGTTCTGTCATTAGTTTCTTCATTTTAAAATTCCAGCCTCATTTTCCGTCTATGATTGGGGAAAGTTTTCATGTGAAATCATCGTATCTGTGGCAGTAATTGCCCTGGCAGCCAACTGACGTGCTTTAAAGTGCTAATGCAGGAGCGGAGAGAGCTGGGTTGTTACATGAAGGATGTGAGCTGAAGTCAGCACATCCAGGCTGATAACAAGCCCAGTGCAAAGTCAGTTAAAAGTCAATCAATGTTGTTTAGGGAAACTTTGACAACTTCAAATGTGTGGCAAGAGCGGCTCATTTTGCATCGAGGCATCTCCTGGTAATGATGTGTTGGCTCTGTGACTGATCTGAAGTCTGGTCCAGTTCATTTTAAAGGAAAGCAAAAGAAAAAAGGGAAGGAGGGGAACATTTTGGCAGCTACTGAAGGCATGTAAAAGAATAGACCTTCTGGTCAGCGTGCCAACCTTTCCAAAACACCCCAGAGAGTTAGTCTTTTTTATCTTTTATACTGCTTCCACTATTGAAAGATGCCATTCCCTCCACTATCCATATTCCCACCCATTGCTGGACTAAACCTCAAACCAGGTTATTTATAGGCCAACCAACTGAAGTGCTGCATGCATCTAAACCTGTATTGATCGACAGCAAGAGGAAACAAGCTCCTGAATTCATGATCAGTCCATGAAAAGAGCCTAACCATTTGTGTGTTGTGTGTACATTCATGTCTGTTTTAGGGACGCTTGTATACTGCAAGTTCACAAAATATTCATATCCAAAAGACCTGCACTTTTCTTGCAGAGAAGCGCCCATTTTTATCTCCTGTCAGTTCGCAGAATCTCATTCAGAAATCAGAAGATTGATGGCAAGCACGCTAAGGGATCTTGGTGAGCAGTGGTGGAGATCATTGACAGTATGAAATAATGGATGTAGCCACCATGACCTCATATTTTGGTTTTGGACTCGGCGTTACCATTTTGGCCACTTAGTTAGCAAGCTGCACCCATAACTGTATAGGTACAATGCATAGATAGACATCAGCTAGTTAGTGCCAAGTAACAGACAGTGACAGAAAAGTCAAAGAATTTTACTCACTAAACCTAAACACAGACATCTTGGATGGTCTGTACTGCACTGCAAGTCATATTTGTCAAATAATATCATTTAAAAATTCACCAAAAGGCACCAGCAGCAGAAACACAGCAGAGAGGTGCAATTCAGTGACTCCATTTAACGGATATGAGACCTAGAAAACAACAATCAGCTCCATGTGCCTGTGTCAGGACATCTGTCAATCAAACTCAAGCATCCAGATGGATGGCTTAAAAAATGCTCCTATGGTACAGCTGTTATGCAGTGGAAAACTGTCCGTGATGGGGGCCAAAACTGTTTTCTTTTTGTACCAGGTAAATATTGTTGTCTGGCACTTTAACACAGCAGTTAGTGGGGATTGACTCACTTATGGAGGGGCAGCTGAAGCCAATCCCAGCTGCCGTAGGGCTAACGCAGAAAGACAGACAACCATTCACCCTATGGGCAATTTACACTGCTCAAAAAAATTAAAGGAACACTTTGAAAACACATCAGATCTCAATGGGAAAAAAATCATGTTGGATATCTATACTGACTGAGCTCCTGGACAGTCTGAGGTACAACCTGGCGGTGTTGAATGGACCGAAACATAATGTCCCAGAGGTGTTCTATTGAATTTAGGTCAGGTGAGCATGGGGGACAGTCAGTGGTATCAATTCCTTCATCCTTCAGGAACTGCCTGCATACTCTCACCACATGAGGCCGGGCATTGTCATGCACCAGGAGGAACCCAGGACCCACTGCACCAGCGTAGGGTCTGACGATGGGTCCAAGGATTTCATCCTGATACTTAATGGCAGTCAGGGTGCTGTTGCCCAGCACCCTGATATGCCTTCCCAGACCATCACTGACCCACCACCAAACCAGTCATGCTGAACGATGTTACAGGCAACATAACATTCTCCACGGCTTCTCCAGACCCTTTCACGTCTGTCACATGTGCTCAGGGTGAACCTGCTCTCATCTGTGAAAAGCACAGGGCGACAGTGATGGACCTGCCAATTCTGGTATTCTATAGCAAATGCCAATTAGGCGCCACGGTGCCAGTTAGTGAGCACAAGTCCCACTAGAGGACGTCGGGCCCTCAGGGCACACTCATGAAGTCTGTTTCTGATTGTTTGGTCAGAGACCTTCACACCAGTGGCCTGCTGGAGGTCATTTTGTAGCTCTGCCAGTGCTCATCCTGTTCCTCCTTGCACAAAGCAGCAGATACTGGTCCTGCTGATGGGTTAAGGACCTTCTACGGCCCTGTCCAGCTCTCCTAGAATAACTGCCTGTTTCCCGGAATCTCCTCCATGCTCTTAAGACTGTGCTGGGAGACACAGAATTGACCCTAGCCAAATGCAAAACTAGTGAAAAAAAACAATCAGAAAAGATGAGGAGGGAAAAATGCCAATGGCTTATTAAACCATTTCTGTTTTGGGGGTTGTCTCATTGTTGTCCTCTGGCGCACCTGTTGTTAATTTCATTAACACCAAAGCAGCTGAAACTGATTAACAACCCCCTCTGTTACTTAACTGACCAGATTAATATCCCAGAAGTTTAACTGACTTGATGCTAAACTCTGATTAAAGTGTTCCTTTAATTTTTTTAAGCAGTATAGAAACACCTCTTAACCTAACCTCACTAACTACATGTCTTTGGAATGTGGGAAAACACAGGGGGAACATGCAAACTCCACACGGAAAGGCCCCAGCCAGGTTTGAACCCAGGACCTTCTTGCTGTGAGGCAACAGTGCAAACCACCGCAGCACTGTGTTACCCAGCACTTCATGTTTGGTTTATTATTCAGGGATATCCATGCTGATGCCATAACTTAAATTGCATGGCACAGAATTTATTTTTGATATGTTTTATTTGTTTTTTTTGTATGGCAACTTACTTTAGGCCAGATATTTTTTTGTTTGTTTTTTTTTCACTTTTGGTTACTTCCTATCATTCACAAATGCAGGCATGTCTGCCATGTAGAAGATATAGAAGTACACTGTGAAAAATTGAAGCTTTTCAGTCAAAGTAAAAAGAATGTACGTGATTTTACATATCAAGACATAATGAAAAAAATTATCTAGTCCTCAGCAGGTCTTAAAAATTAAGTAAATACAACCTCAGATGAACAACACCGTGTCATTATTTATTCAACAAAAATTAAGCCAAAATGCAGAAGCAGTGTGTGAAGAATGAAATACACCCCGTGATTCATTAGCTTGTAGAACCACCTTTAGCAACAATAACTTGAAGTAATCATTGTCTGTATGACTTTATCAGTCTTTGTCATCTTTCTCGAGGAATTTTGGCCCACTCTTCTTTACAACGTTGCTTCAGTTCATTAAGGTTTGCAGGCATTCGTTTATGCACAGCTCTTTTAAGGTCTGATCCACAACATTTCAATCAGGTTGAGGTCTGGACTTTGGGTCATTGCAGCACCTTGGTTCTTTTCTTTTTCAGCCATTCTGTTGTAGATTTGCTGCTGTGCTTGCGATCATTGTCCTGCTGCACGACCCAAGTTCAGCAAAGCTTTAGCTGTCGGACAGATATACTCACATTTGAATCTAAAATGCTTTGGTATACAGAGGAGTTCATGGTTGCATCAATAACTGCAAGGTGCCCAGGTTCTGTAGCTGAAAAATGAGCCCAAATCATCACCCCTCCACCACTGTGCTTGACAGCTGGTATGAGGTGTTTGTGCTGATATGCTGTGTTTGGTTTTCTCCAAATGTGGCGCTGTTCATTATGGCCAAACATCTCCACTTTGGTCTCATCTGTCCAAAGGACATTATTCCAGAAGTCTTATTGTTTGTTCAGAGGCACCTTTGCAAACCCAAGTTGTTTTTGTTAGTTAGTTGTTAGCTTTCTCCTGGGAACCATTCCCAACAAGTCATACTTGTTCAGTCTTTTTCTAATTGTGCTGTCATGAACTTTAACATTTAACATGCTAACTGAGGCCTGTAGAGTCTGAGATGTAGCTCTTGGGTTTTTGCAGCTTCTCTGAGCATTGCACAGTCTGACCTTGGGTGAATTTACTGTGACGTCCTCTCCTGGGAAGATTCACAACTGTCTTGAATGTTTTCTACTTTTTAATAATGTTTCTCATTGCAGAATGATTTTTGAAGAATTAACATTTCAGCAATGAGAGAGAACTGTGTTAATAAAAAGCTGGGTCTCACAAAGGTAGATTTCGCACCAAAAGAGTCTAGACTTGCAATAATTCACGTTGAAGGAACTGGAACCTCACCAAAATAGCAAACCACTAAAAACTTTCCAATGATTAAAACACTCCCCAAACCACCAAAACACAATCAAATTAACTGACAATAATAAAAATAAACCATTTATCTTAATCAGGCTGCAGCCTTTCCCAGTGTGTTGGGTGGGAAGCCAGGACTCCCTTAAAGAGGTCATATGAACAGGCAGGTAATTTGAGCTCTTATGAGAAAATCTTCAAAAAGTGATAACTGCTCCATCAGCTTAATCTTTAATAGTTGGTACTGCAGGGTTTTTCCGAGGTTTTTGGAGGGCTTAGGTGTTGCACATAGAGGGGGTGGGTGAGCATTTTCAGACTGTCTTTCTGAGCTCATCATCAGTGACAGTCAATTTCCTCCCTGCTTCTCATTAATTTATTTCCTCTGTGGCAGTAAAATGCATTACTGGAGCCATGTCAATATCCTGCAGGTTAAAGTGCACTACCAATGATGATAATTGTTTACAGTATCTCACAGTTTGAAACCCAACTGACGAAATTTCTTACATATAGGTCCCCAACTAGTTAACATGTGATATGACGAAGTGTTTTTGTGCAAGATACTGAATCCCAAATTGTCCCCACTGCATCCATCAGAGTGTGTGCACGCTAGGTCAAAATAAGCACAGAATAATATGCTGTGTAAATGGGTAGTAAAGTAGCTTTAGTAAAAAGCTAGCTTTTTTGGAGCATAAAACACTTTGAGCGCTCAGTTAGTGAAAAAAGTGCCATATAAGTACCGGCCCATTTACTGTTCCATATAAAATCTGACCAGTCTACGTGTTAAATGGTGATTTGGCATTATTCTTGTGAATAAAAGTCAAAATTTGTTGCAAATAAAAACTGGAACTGGACCCTGACATGATGTCCACACGAAGATGGGTGAAGTTTTTCCCTTTCCCCCAGATAATAAAGCTTTTCCAGAGCAAGTTCTCTCTCTTGAATGCTAAAACAGGGTGTTGTCTCATCAGTGACCGAACAGACGGTGGCTGTGCGACAGCATTTCGTTGTTTTCTTGAACTAAACCGGAAGAAGAAGACACAATAACTCTTTGCTGTTATTTTTCTGAATGTATAAAAGCTGAAATCCCCTTCTATGAACCAAATGTCTTAAATCCATTTGCTGAATAAGTCACTCTTTTATCAAAAACCAAGTTATATACGACTTGTAGAGCTCATTTACTCTAACTGCAGAACTCTAAATACACTTGCACTCACTGAAACACCTGTGATGCAGAGGCCCCAGTTAAGCATATCTATAGCAGATATTTCATTTCTTAAACACAATGAATGTAAAATTGTTCACTCTTGTTGTACTTTAACTAATATAAGCTAGTTCAAGGTTCACACACAAGAAGAGTGAGTTGAAAGTTGATGCCAATGATGGATGGAAACAATTTGCAAGTCAGATGAAGAGTGTTTAAGAGATGATGGATAAAAAGGAGGAGAACAGTCATTTCAGGTGAAATCAGACTGTAATATACTTTTTTCTTGTTCATAAAATGGCAATTCAGGTGGAAAAAATGGATAGAAGTATAAAGATCTCTCATTCCCTGTTTATGTTTTACATACACTCACACTTTATTAGTTACACCTTGCTAGTACTGGGTTGGACCCCCTTCAGCTTTCAGAGCTGCCTTAATTCTTTGTGGCATAGATTCAACAACGTGCTGGAAACATTCCTCAGAGATTTTGTTCCATGCTGACTTGATAGCATCACAGTTGCTGCAGATTTGTCTGCTGCACATCTATGATACGAATATCCCATTCCACTACATCCCAAAGGTGCTTTATTGGATTGAGATCTGGTGACTGTGGAGGGCATTAGATTTGAGTTTTGTGACATGGTCAGCAACCATATTCAGGCAGGCTGTGGCATTTAAATGATGCTCAATTGGTACTAAGAGGCCTAAAGTGTGCCAAGAAAATATCCCATACACCAATACACCACCAGCAGCCTGAACTGTTGATACAAGGCAGGATGGATCCATGCTTTCATGTTGTTTACACCAAATTCTTACCCTACCATCCGAATGTTGCAGCAGAATTTGAGACTCATCATATCAGGCAACGTTTTTCTAATCTTCTGTTGTCCAGTTTAGGTGAGCACGTGTGAACTGTAGCCTCAGTTTCCTGTTCTTAGCTGACAGGAGTGACACCTGGTGTGCTCTTCTACTGCTGTAGTTAGAGCCTCTTCTGCATATCTTGCTTGTAACAAGTGATTTTTTGAATTACTGTTGGCTTCCTTGTAACAGTCTGGTAATTCTCCTCTGACCTCTGGCTTCAGTAAAGTATTTTCACACAGACAGCTGTCGCTCACTGGAGGTAGCAGGTTGTCTTGGCCATGCCTACATGCCTAAATGCATTGAGTTGCTGCCATATTTGTATTAATGAGCAGCTGAACAGGTGTACCTAATGAAGTAGTGAGTGTATATATTACAGCATTACAGACTTACAGGCTATGTCTCACTAAGATTTTTCCTCCTGCAACATACTCTAATATATACAGATTTTTTTTTTTTAATTATAAGTAAATCATAATATTTTACAAGTCTTGTAGACATACAATACAATAAGTAAAACTCAGTGTCAGTATGTATATTTTTGTAGAACAGCAAGACGGCCACATGGACTAAATATTTTCCATTTTTATTTTTCTTGGCGCTGCAGTGTGTGAATATTGTGTTTTCCTTTCTTTGATATAGTGTGTAATGATTGTACATTAGTGGTTTTGAGCACAGATTAAACTATTTTGATAAGACTGTTTGGTTTTCCCAGAAGAGTCAGAGGTTTTGAGAATGTATTAGGTTATGTTTACGCTTTTTAGAAAAGAGTGGAAGGTTTTGAGGAATGCATTAAATAGATTTAAGCAACTGAGAAAAACTCTAAGTCTGAAACTATTAAACAATGCCTCAATGAAAATCAAGTTTTTTCACCTTGTTAACATGTCTGAGTGGGGTCTTTTTTATGCTATGTCTGCTATGTGAGTCAAAAAAAAAAGCACTCAGTGCCACGGCTGAGCATTTTTCCTTTGAATGCTCAGTAGCTGTGAGGCCTTGAAAGTAAGATATGAACCAGTCCTGTGCCCAGATCTCTTAACACTCCAATGTCAATGAGGCAGAATGAGTCAGACTCACTTTGTTCATTTAAATTTGAATTTTTCCTTGAAGATAAAGTTTCCTTTAGGCCAAAAACTGTCAATAATTTCTCATCAACAGCAACTATTTATAATATTGACATTCAAAGCAAGTCGCAGCAGTCTGCCAGCACAAAAGACATATGGTTTATAAAAGCTGATGGGATTTTTATTAAAGGCTACATGCTTAGTGGTAATAACATAACACTCAAATACCAGCACAACTCTATACAGCATGTCATAAAAATACAGCACAAGGCCTACTTTTTAGTCTGAACGTAGCTGTTTTTTGAAGTTGTAAGTTAAAGGGCAGCATGTGGAAAAAAGAAGAGGTCAAAACATCAAGACTAGAGGAATACTGGAAGCCGTTTCCCCACCAATAAAACAAGTAAACTGTCTCTTTTTTCAAAGTTTCAACCAACAAAACAACTCAACACTTCCTAGTACTCCTCAAAATAGTCTAATTCTGTTGCCCAGTTGAGCTCTCATGTATATTAATATACTTTCAGATATGCTCAGATGTCAAGTATCATAGGCTATGACTTCAAGGCAAAAATCTATTTCTAATTTTCCAGAAGACCACTATTCTACTGGTAACTACATTTGAATTCTATGAATTGAGTTAAAAGTACATTTCACTTAAATACACTGATGATCTGATGAGACAAGAGCAGTTTCTAACCTAACTTACATCAGTATAAACAACAGATATTAATCAATGTCCCCACCACTGACAAAATAGTCCAGCAATCAGTGTTTTCACATTATACAATATTGTAATAAAGCTAATTTTCTCGCAGCCAAGTACTAACCAGGTCTGATCCTGCTTAGCTTCCAAGATCAGACAAGACCAGGGATGCTCAGGGTGGTGTGGCCATAAGCTCCTCCCTTTTTCCCTCCTTAGGGTCTGAGGGGCTGTTTTCACTTGGAGGAGGTGTGCATTGGGTTAGCTTCCTCCTTCTGGGAGCAACTCAAAGCAGCTCCAATTGGTCTTGTTTAGTGGGAAGGTATACATGTGCATCATATGCAATATCACTAAAGACTGATCTAATGATGGACATATTTCACTAAATTTTAGTGAAATATGTCCATTTTCTTCAACACAAACAACAAAGATGCCCATGACACCCATGTTACAATCTTGTATTCTACCTAGCAACACCTATAGTTTGTCCATATTAATTTTTAACAGATAACCTGGGGATAAAATTGGTGTAAGTTTAAAGTCATCTAAACTTTAGGCAGCAGAAGAAAAATCCTGTACATCCAAAAAGTAACTTTCTTATCTAGGTGCCCTGCTTTGGGATCATATATGAATGCTAAAAGAACAATAACACTGATTTAAAATTGTTTGCAGCCAATGGGAAAAATCAAGCAATAAAGTTGTCTTGAATCTCGAATCTATATTTATTTCTCTGATGCTCATCAGAGAAACTCGAAAACTTAAGACCCACCTACTATCCACAAACTGACATCTGAGGGCTCTACCAGGAATGGTGACCCTGTTTTCCAGATAAATGACTGGTCAAAAGGTGGTAATTTCTTACCTGTTTATCTCATATCTGGAACATAACCTACTACAAAGCAGGCTAGGGCTGCAGCTTAAGTTACCATAGCAATGACCCCGGTAAAAAGTCTACTGTCTCTGTAATCCTGAAAACTTGGGGTTAATGATGAAGTTACCTGGATAAGCCCAACCCTCCTTCATAGTACAGGCCTCTGAAACGTCAACAGAAACATTGAATCCTTTAATTGTTCCCAATAACAATTCCCTGGTTTGTTATTTAATATTGTAACAACAAAAAATTCCACAGGATCTAATGAAATTACATTTTATTTACTTACACAAACACCATCCAGTGAAATTCAGACTATGTACTTATACAAAATCAGTGGTGGTGTTCAGACTGAACGGGCACGTTCACTCTGCAAACTGTGTGCAGCCTTTGGTCACAGACTGTATACAAAGGAGCCACAGAGAATTGGTTTGTGGACACTTGCTGTTTTAAAACTGGATGTGATGATCAGAGGGGTGGATCAGACTAAGAAACTGAGGACCTCTGCATGCATGTATGGTAGTGATTTGTGAATCACAGCGTAGCCACACCATATGACATACCCTGCTTTATCATCTATTTTACCCTACATGGGGTAAATAGTTGACCAAATGAGCATCATGCTGTATTGAAGAAGACTTGAAAGTAGCTCATTAGGGAAATTTTTACTGAGCTCAACAATGAAGTGAGAAGAAGGCTCAGAGTAGTGTCATATCTGTGGGTGCTGAAGGGTCTCTTGTTTAAGAGGTAAGATAGAAATATAGCGACAAGCTACACCCTCACCTTTCACTGACGTAAGCAGGAACTTCTGATCAGCGTCTTCTTCAATTTATACCCCTATGTATTAAGATTATGTCTATCACTTAGTGGAAAAGATGTTTTCATTTTCATTCTGCAGTTTTCAGCATTACCAAAATGCTTCTATTCATTTCTGCTTTCGTGCTCTTTGATTTTGGCATTAATAACAACAAAAATAAAAATGTTTCAAAAACATATACAAGCATATACAAAATATCCAAGAAAGCCATTTTACTATTTTTGTTAATTAGACAGTCCTGAAATAATCAGATAGAATTTAAAAACTGAGTGTGTGGAGTATTCTCCATACAGGACACAAAACAGTTGCTGCACCTTCACAGTGTGATTAATAAGCTAGCATCTGTGCAGACTTGGTGTGGGTGGGCTATATAACCTGCTTCCACTTAAGGCTTTTTGATCTGGAATAGCATGTAAGGTGGAGGACCCTTCATACAAAAGCACAAACAGAGAAAAAGTGTTTAACAAGAAGGTGTATATAAGAGAAGGCGTTCTAGAGTTCTCTTCAGCCTCACTTCCGTTTGCAACCAGAAAGTTTGCCCCCTGCTGGCCATAAGAAACAATGTCGCTTTAAGGTACGCCCACATAGGCTTCACTTTTCAGACCAAGAAGTTACGCTCATCTGTTAAAGTTGATACTTTCATTACAGTTTCAGAGTCGAACACTGTTTACCTGAAACTGTGTGAAACAGTGTACATTTTCTCTCATTTGGTGGTGTCACTGAGGGAGTGCATCATGCTGTAAATCCTTAACGGACCAATCAGTGTGCATTAGCATGTTGCAAGCATTTCATGGGCAGTAATTTCCTGTAAAAAAAAAAATGAAAGGACACAATTTCAATTTGAACACAATCTCATACTCTCTTGATGCATGCTCAATAATCCAGGTAAAAGAATCCCAAAAAGCTGAATCTGTTCATCTGGACGTAGCGTTTTTTAGTGGGAGAAACGTTTCGTCACCTTCTGGTAACTTCTTCAGTCTCAGCTGACTGCAGGCTTCCCCAACCTTATAAACAGTACATTTACATAATGACCGAAACCAGCACCACTGACTAACAATGGGCCATGAGGTCAGTTTCATGATCAATAGTATGCAAATGGTCATGACCATTGATCAATGGCCATGAGTACCATTCACAGAGAGCTGGGGGATGGCTGCAATCACAGCATTGTAAGATCAGTATTTAAGGTTTGACTCTCATCATCCACTGGAGCACAAATTGGGTGTCATCAGGACGCTACAACACAGAGCGAACACCATCCCCACAGATACAGTGGCCAGGGAAGCAGAAGA
>VUQS01045190.1:3521-45012 GCA_015108495.1 Heterochromis multidens
TTTTTAACTGCAGTTAAACCAACTTGCTTATCCCATATAAACTGTGAGTGGTAATGTGATTACATCTGATTACATGTGCTTTACTACTGTGGATGGACTAGTTACACGTGTTTGCATAATTCAAGAGTTTCGCTCGAATTATGTTTGTGCTTGTGTAGATTTTCAGTCAACTCTGGGAGCATTTCCCCTACCTCTCTTCAATATTTCATCTCCCAGCCCAGAGCAGTTCACCATGGTTCCCTGAATCAAGTATTTTCCCTACAACCACCTCTCTTCACTGTTTCCACAATCCAGAATCCACAGGCCTGAAGGGAAATTAAAATTGCTGCCAAAATGAGGGAAGCAGTTAATTTCTTAATTGGAATTCAAAGTTCTGTCCTCCCCAGAGGATTATCTTTGAGGAAGTTGGCGGTTGTGGCTTGGGCAGAATTGAGGCTCTAAAGGGAGAGGGGCTGATTCTGTGAGGTCTGTTGATGGTCGAGAGAGATAGTGGGTTTGTGTTTGTGTGTAGCGCATTGAGTCTGGGAGGGCTCAAAAATCAATCAAGTGTGTGAAGAGAGATGTCATCAGATGGGCTACTTATCCTGGTTTTTTGGCCTGCTGCTCTATCCCAGCTATTAGGCATACTGTTTATCAAAGAGAACGAGGAAGAAGCTCATCCCAGAGCCTGTTTATGTGGTTTTAGCCATAGCTTGTAAAACACTGCCTTGACCTAGGGGATTTGCATACTTCGTGTTCCCTTGTTTCTCTTTAGCATCTCTTTCTATCGTCTCTCTGCTGCTGACCTTTCGCTGTGCTTAGCTGGCTGATAAATGCTGGGGATGCTGGCACGTCAGAGCTTATGATTTAATGACTTCATGGGGTTTGCATTATGCTTATAGTGTTAGGGAAGGCTTTTGCTAAAGGCTAGTCACCAGTTAAACACTTGTACCTACCGCAGATTGCTTGTCCACAGCCAAGACCACACAAAACTTCTTGTGGTTTATTCAGCTACTTAAATTTTAATGTACCTATTACCTAATGTGTTGCAGTAACTACACGCTTGAATGGTTTACTTCCACTCAGAGCATCCAAGGACAGGTGATTTCATTGTATTGTAATAGTTCATTGTAAACCCAGTGCCCCCACTGATGAGTTTTTTTTCCTCTTTAAGTCTTTGCTTTGTCAGAATAGGTACATTAAGATTATAATTGCATTCTGCAGTGCACTGGGGAACATCATCACAGATGCAATCAGGACAGCATTTTCCATGCAGTTTATTTTTAGTGCACTAATATGTATTCCACAGTTATACAGTCATATACATTCTTAAATCAGACAAACCAGTTATAAATTAAATACATTAAACCCAAATAATACATTTGTTAGATCAGTTACAGTTAGTTTGGTATTATTGATTTGGTTATTAGATTTTTTTTAAAGTAAATTCATCAAAATGAGTACTTTTCCTCAAACAATTTGATTACTGGTTATTAAATCATATTTATCAGTGTCATTGAAAGTTCTGTGAGGTTTGAATTAAGAAGCATGTGCACACACGGTTATTTACAGTTTCTCACTGATACATCTTCTAGATGCTCCCTCTACCGTACATCTTCAGAGATGTTTCTGGGGTCATAAGGTTTTTTTGGACCTTTCAGCATCAGACACCCTCACCCAGGCGACCCAGCTGGGGTTGACCAAGCCCCGACTTGTGTCCCAGCAGCAACCACCCATGGATCATCCCTTTAATCCAAAGCCACCTAGTGGTTTTCTCTGCAGCTTCACTCATGCATTTAATGGCCCTCGTCCTTCCCTCTCCTGTAGTGCCCAGTTACTTGAGAACTTTGCAGAGTGAACACCCTGCAAAACCTCTACCGTCAACCTCTATGGGCTCACAGAGCATCTTCCAGCCTCTGTCCTGGCATTTCTCCAACAGCTCCTGGTACTTTGCATGCTTCTTCTCATTTGCTCTTTCCATATGCTCTTCCCAGGGCACTGTAAGTTCCAGAATGATCGCCTCAGAGATGATGATCATGTCTGGCCAGTGTGATGTCGTGACAGTGTCTTGCAGAAACTTCAGCTGTTTGTCCAGGTCCACATGCAGCTGCTAGTGGAGAACCGTAGAGAGAAGACCCATCCTCATTTTTGATTGTGGGCTGGATTTCTCCTCCTTATTCTCAGTTTTTCTTTTTACTTTTGTCTCTATCTTTCTTTCTCTGGGGTAGTTGGTTATTATTTTCTTCTAGCTGATAATATCCCATAAATAGCAACACATTGTAATTAAGGAGGATGGGGCCATGGCGGATCAGGTAGCTGATCATCTACACAGGCTAGGGCCTCTACACCAGGACCAGTTTGTCAGCTATAATTGGCACCAAAAAACTGGTGTAATGAGGACAAGATGTGAGCACACAGCTAAACTGTAGCAAATGGGTATCGGGCCGGCACAGAGAATCTGTTTTTTGCCAGGCGTTAACCATTAGGCTACTGTTGGCCTCCTACTCCAAGATTGTAGTCTTTCCTAGATCTTGTGGTTCCTCCTTCCACAAACAGGAGTGTGGAAAATAGTTGAGATTTCTTCCACTGAGTCTGTCTCATGCATGAAACAAGGAAAATTGGCATATGACAATGTGGAATATTTTGAATCGCAACAGACAGAAGATACAGTAGAATTAAATACAGTTTTCATCATCTGTAAGCACAAGGGACAGCAGTTGGTTTTAGTCCAGGAGTTCTTCTGTTTTTCATTTTTTCCTACAACTGATAGATTCAGAACCAGTCCTATAAGGTCACGGTGAACTGCACAAAGATAATTGCTACAGTAATTGGCTGGATTAGTTCTGTAAGAAGATGCCCTTCAATCTGAGACTTATGCGCACATGTGCTAACCTCTCAAAGATTGTGCTGCTTTGGCTCCTAGTGTGGAGGACCAGCGGGCTCAGGATCTTCCAGCATCAATTAAAGCTTGCGTGTTATGGCATTGATGGGAGTAATCATGCATTATTTAACAAAACAGCTCTGGAGGCACAGCAGAGACAAGATATCGTCAAGGATCCTAGAGGGAGTGAAAAGGAAAAGACGGGAGGAGGAGATGGAGAGAAAGGGAGTTATGATGACATACAAGATGGCTGTTCTCCACCAGAGTAACTTCACTGATGACAGGTTGTACTTGTCAAGCAGCTCAGCTGGCCAAACTTATTTCCCGACAGTGCCAAACATCTGCTGTTACTGAAGATGTGGAGGACACATGTTTATCTTGTCAGATAGGTGCAGGTGATGAATGTGAGAAGCTGACTGTGAATTAAGGACACAGTATAAACTTATAAAGAGTGATTTTTATTTTTTATTTTTAAAGGCTGCTCTTGTATCAGACCACACGTACTTATCTTCATGGTGAACTCTGTTACCTTGTTTTAGAATTTTCTGTTATGATTTGCAAATCTCATAAACCCATCTTTTATTCACAAGAGAATAAAATATATATCAAATGCTTTACTGAGAAAATGTACAATTTTAAGAAAAAAACAAGGTCATTTTGAATTTGATGGCAGCAGCACATGTCAGAAAAGTTGGGACAGGGCCATGTTTACTACTGTGTAGCATCACCTCCTCTTTTTATAGTCCGTAAACATCTGGGAACTGAGGAGACCAGTTGCTGGACTTTTGGGAGAGGAATGTTGTCCCATTCTTGTCTGATGTAGGATTCTAGCTGCTCAATAGTCCTAGGTTGTCTTTGTTGTATTGTTCTTTTCATGATGCACCAAATGTTTTCAGTTGATGAAAGATCTGGACTGCAGGCAGGCCAGTTCAGCACCTGGACTCTTCTACTATGAAGTCATGCTGTTGTAATAGATGCAGTATGTGGTTTAGCATTGTCTTGCTGAAATATGCAAGGTCTGTCCTGAAAAAGATGTAATTTGGATGGGTACATATGTTGCTCTAAAACCTGTATATACCTTTCAACATTGCTGGTGCCTTTCCAGATGCGCAAGCTGGTGTTTGTGGATCATGTTCACGAATGGCTTCTTCTTTGCATGATAGAGCTTTAACCTGCATCTGTGGATGGCACAGTGAACTATGTTCACAGACAGTGATTTCTGGAAGTCTTCCTGAGCAAACAGTGATTTCCATGAAAGAATCATGCCTGTTTTTAATGCAGTACCACCTGAGGGCCCATTCAGTATTGATTTTCGAGATTTCTCCAGATTCTCCAAATCTTTTGGTAATGCAATATTCAAAGTCATTGTAATTTTATGTTGAGGACCATTATTCTGAAACTGTTCCATAATTTGTAGACACAGGTTTTTTACAGAGTGGTCAACCTCTGCCCACCTTTAATTCTGAGAAACTCTGCCTCTCTAAGATGCTCTTTTTATACCCAATCATGTTAGTGACCTGTTGCCAATTAACCTAATTAGTTACAAAATGTTCCTGCAGCTGTTTCTTTTTAGTGCCACTTACTTTTTTCCAGCCTTTTGTTGCCCTGTCCCAAATTTTTTGAGACGTGTTGCTGCCATCAAATTCAAAATGAACTAATAGTTTTCATGAAACAGTCTCAGTTTAAACATCTGATATGTTTTCTATGTTCTGTTGTGAATAAAATATAGGTTTATGAGAAAAATCATTGCATTCTGTTTTTATTTACTTTACAGCATCCCAACTTTTTTTGAAACTGGGATTGTAGAGTAGATTTCTTCTTTATTGATAAAACACTTTATCCCGTTTGTCACAATGGGTGAATATTTAACTGCACTTGAATTGGATCATGCCCTTTTCATTTAGAACGCCTTTCTAGGAAATCAGACAAAACTTTACTGGATTATAATGCAGTGTGCTAATTTTTAACAACTAACAACTTTATAAAACCTATTAAAAAGGTAATATTTGTCCTTCACTGCTTTAGGAAATCTCGAAAGCTGTGATCTGAGGTCCAATTTTATCTTATTAAGCTAAAATCAAATAAATGCCAAAAGTTAAAAAACATAAGCTCTTTAAATCAGTGCGGTAGATTCTCAGTGCTCAGTCATCCATTCATTTAAGCACTACAAAATTTAATGCACTTCATCAGCTAAAAATACAGAATGACTTTTGTTAAAATTGTATGGATAAGTCTGTGAGCATGGCAACAATACTGGCCCTCTTTCAGCACAAGAACTTAAGCTCTGATCAGTTACACCACAAATTTTTCAAATGAGGAAACCAAATAGTGAACTAACTATTGACCCAAGTCAAAGTAACGATGTGGAACATTTCTTCGACAATCTCTGGGCCCCTTTTATAAAAACAATGGGTGAGACTGAGATTGAACTCCCATTACAACATACAGAAATCATTAATGTATTAATGACAATGCAAAGTAGTAAGACATATGGTCCAGATGGTTAAGCTGACTGAACTTAAAAAAAAAAAACATAATAGATTATGCAGGATTTTATTGAATTTTGTCAAAATGATTACACTCATTTCATCTTCCTAAATCTGTCTCCAAATCTGTCAGTAAAAAGTAGTTATTTCATTTATATAGAATGAAAAATAGCCTTAGAGTATGTATGAAACTACAATAGTGGCCTAAGCTAAAGGGAGGCATAGCTCTTCCAAATCTTGGCTGCTAACATTGTTCAAAAAATGATTTATATTGGGTTTATATTCCAGATACAGACTAATGCCATTTTGAAACCACTTTGGAGAGCTTTGATTACTTCAAGTCTCTATTTTGCACTTTACCAGCAATTCGGACAACATCGATATTTCCAAATAAAAAGAGATTTAAAAGGAATGTGTGCATTATGTATGTTTTTGTACCAGTTTAGGCATTTGTTCTCTATGGTGTAACAAAAGTTCACACACCTTTAAATTTCAAAATGTTTTTGTGCATTCATTTTTGTCAAATGACATTAATGCAGTGCAGACTTGTTTTTCTCTCCACTTAAATTGCATTACCATCAGAAGATTAAAAAATAATGGTGTGCACATCTTGAACAAGTTGTTTGGTGTTTTGTGGAAATTCATGGAAAACTATTCCTTGCAGTGGTAAGGGGGGAAAGGACAGAATAGCGCCCATTTTCAGGCTTTACTTGCACTGTTCTTGCCATCCCAGAGAGGAGCAGCATGTCAGTCATTTTGAAGCCGAACATGAGTCTTCACTTCCTTGTACCTTACTAAAAAGCTTTGAAAAGAGTTGGACAAAGGTATAATAGGGAGCACATTGAAAAGACAGCGAGAAATAGACAGAGGGAGGCTAAAAAGGGGAAGCAGGTTTAGGCCAACAGTAAGCATATGTGTTTGGTTCTAGTCCACAGCCCTGCGTGTCAGTCGCAATCTGTAGGAACGCTGTGTGTGCCAAGCAGCAAGACTAAATATCCTTTAATGATGTCTAGTCTGTCAAAGCCCTCTCACTGAACCAAGTGCTCATTTACCGTTGGAACGATAATGAAAAAAAAAATCCAGTTTAGATAGAAGAAAGGACTTGTGACATTTAGGAGCGTTGTGAGCTGCAGTAATCTCCAGAGGGTTCACTGGAGGCTATAATCAAGCAGAGGTTAAACTCTTGTACCCTGAACAGTGGGTATCCAGCCTAATGTGTGACTATGTAACTTGACTGTCATGGAGACTCATTGGAGCTGCAGTTAGAAAAGCCTGGACACTGATGGATTACACCATTGTGCTTATCCCCCCCCTTGTATAGTCATCTCTGTATGCTTTGGCGTGCGTTCTAGAGATAAAACTGTGCAAAACAAATTACAGGGAAACACTGCATATGCCAGAAGACAATGCATCCAATGCAAACGCTTCCCAGACATGAAGAAAGGGGCTCCCAGTTTTTGTGGCCTGAAGCATACTGGCAGGAGATTGATTTGTGCTAAGAGGGAGAATTTGAAAACATCCAGAATGTTGGCATGACTGATTAAGACTGGTGAGAAAGTGCATGTTAGTGTTTGTGTTTGGTCTGTGCTTGAGTGTGTGTGAGTGTGGGGGGTGGGGTATGTGCCAAAACTTTAGCATGCAATGCATATACTGTATATGAGCATGTGCTTTTGAGGTTGTGCAGAGATCTCAAGCGCTGGACTCCACAGCCCCCTCTGGTCTCTGTGGTAATTTTCCTGCTTCCCTTCATTCTCAAAAGAAGCAGACATCTAATAAAAACCACCTCTCCATTAAGTGATCCCTAGAAGGACCAATGAATGGTTAATGTTCCAAGCAGTGACCCAGAGTTTAAAAAATCAGCTATAACTTAAACCTCATATGGCTTACCCCCCGCCAAAGGATTTCACGTTCAGACTGTCAGACTTGTATTTGTTTTCATTTTTATGACATATTCTATGTAATATTGTTTGAATAAAGATACACTAATAGTAGGTTGCAACTCCACATTTATCTTGCAAACTGACAATGGCAATAGCCTGGGAATAGCTTGGAATTCTTGTACGGTACAGTATGTACCACAGTGGTTAGAAGCCATTAATGACATGTCAAAAGGACACGAAGCACAGGATTAGCTTAAAGTTTCAATTTGAGCCAAACAAAACAATCCCATTAAAGACCAAATTTCACCTCAGATGTTTTTATGTCAGGCTGTTACTGTCTTTGGCATTATTTCAATGAGGCCATAATTTTTTTTTTAGTCAGACTTCTGGGCCAAAGTCAACATAATAAAATTATTGATATGGAGAATAAGAGTTGTGTTTTTACATGGTGCCCAAAATCTGTGCTTAACCTCCTGAGACCCCACGCCCTTATACGGGGACATTACACTTTGGCTTTTTGTACTTCATTCTGCTCAATAAAGTGTTTTATACTTTGTTAAACAATGGTGACTTTATTGTGTTATGCTGTAAAATAAGCCTATTGTCCCCATATGAGAACATATCTTTTTTTTAAAATGACTTTCTGTTCAGAGATTATTCCTAGTTTTTATACTTATGTATACTTAAGCTTCCCATGATGCACTGAGTGTTTCTTCTTCACTCACCTCTTTTCACTCTATGTGTTTATGCACCACTTTGTATTTAATCATTAGTTATTATTAATCTCTGGCTCTCTTCCACAGTGAGTCTTTTGTCCTGTCTTCCTCCCCTCACCCCTAACTGGTTGCGGCAGATGGCTGCCCCTCCCTGAGCCTGGTTCTGCTGGAGTTTTCTTCCTGTTAAAAGGGAGTTTTTCCTTCCCACTGTCGCCAAGTGCTTGCTCATAGGGGGTCGTCTGATTGTTGGCATTTTCTCTCTATTGTAGGTTTCTTTACCTTACAATAGAAAGTGCCTTTAGGTGACTGTTGTTGTAATTTGGTGCTCTGTCAGGTCCAACTAATCCCAAACAGCTAGGAAAAATTAAAAATGCATCCCAAACAAGAGTTCGGGTCTCAGGAGGTTAAGGGAATGATTCATTTTCTCTGTTCTAATCAGCTTTTTCCACTCTTATAATTTTTGGGTTTTTCCCTCCTTCTCTTTCAGATCAAGAAAGCATATCGACAGAAAGCCTTGACATGCCATCCAGACAAGAACCCAGACAACCCAAAAGCAGGTGAGTGAGACAGTTTTTGTTTTTGATTGTACTGTTTTCTCACATTCACTGCAGCCCTGAGCTTTTCCAGACATTATCTGACAGAGGTGCACATGAAAATGCAAACGATTAGATGCATAAAAGCTCTGGTGTAGGTCCACATCTCTTGGATTTCTAGTTGTGCACATGGAAAAATAGTGCAGGTAATTTTTGGATTCAGAGCAGGTGAGTGTGCTTTATCTGTCCTGCCTCCTACACACTCTACCCAGGCAGTACCCTCTCCTAACCCAGCGGAGTAGTGAATATCTGAAGTGAATATCTCCTTTTTTTGTGCTACGTGGGAGGAAGGACAACTTCAGACAATTTCCCTACCTGACTGTCCCAAGTTCATGTGTCTTCTGTCTCCATTCTGAGGCATAGACCGCTGACACTGAAGAGTTAGTTATAACCATCTGACCGAGTTGCCATTAAGCTCCAGGGCCAAAAATGAATACTCTAGAGTAACATTCTCACAGAGCTAAACTCTGCCAGACATCCTAGCCACAGCACTCTGTCGCAAGGCAACCCGCACATGTTTCTCCCACCGGCTTTCTAGCTAGAAAAACATGGCCAGCATCACCATCCTCACCATCTCCAACCAGTGTTTCCACACTCTGTCCTCCTTGGGTTCATATGTCCTTCTGCAGCTTGGTGCCAGCCAGCATGTCAACAATTAGACCAGAAAATCTCAGCGTAGCTTTTTGTCAATAGGGGAAAAATGCACCTTGGACAAAAAGCTGGTCATGAGGTATGTTTTCAAATGAGGTTTATGTGGTTGCTGGATGGTTCAGACAATTCCTGATTATGTCAGAAAAAAAGGAAATTGGTAGAGTTGAGAGGGATAACACAAAAGCAGGGGGTCGGTTTCCCAGAAATGGAAAAGTAGTGGTTTGGAGGGCCTCAACACTTGAACCCACGCATGAAGAGAATTGGACTCTATCGCACGAGAGCGGAGCAAGTCTTGGGACTTGCTGCCCCTCAGGAGAGGGTTGTATGCACGTAAGAGGTGACATAGGGGTCACAATTCTTCACTGATTGAAGATACCCCCCACTATCCCTTTTTTCCCCCTTAACACCCCATATTGTGAAACTCTGAGCTGCCTGGTGGGCATGGCAGGTTTCCCCCAGTTGGATTTCATTCCAGCCCATTATATGCGTGTAGGTAACCTGACCGCCTCTGCTGGCAGCGTGATCGCGAGAGCCTTCTGTTAGTGTGCAATGCCAGTCCCCACAGGGAGTAACAGTATCAGTCTGTTAGGCCTCCCATAAGTGAATGATTAAGCCTGGCTAGTATCGTGCAGTAATGTGCTGTTTGGAGGACAAGCTGGGGGGATTGTGGTCTCCCAGTGTACATTTGTCTGTGCGTGTGTGTTAAATGACAACTGGTGTAGTGGTATTTGCAACAGGGGGAACCAAGGGAATGCACGGCTGTGTCACTGGGGCAAACAAGTTTCGTGAGACCTGTGGCAAATTTTGAGACACGAAATGTCGTAATTTGTATTAGCTCCATATCCCATCATCTTGAAGCGCTCATAAACATAATACTGGTTTTGGATTAAGTGCCCTGTAGATTATTGTGCTGTTTTTCTCAGTCTCTTATTTTCAAAATAATTTCAGAATTTCTGTTTTTCAGTTTTCGTTTTTGTAAAATCTTTTGCCACATTTTTCTTTTTCATAGGTCACGTTCCAAAAGATAAAAATTGAAAGCAGTAATGTAAGAAAATATTTTTATCCTGTCTTTCTTTCTTTAATTCTAGTGGAGCTCTTCCACCAGTTATCCCAGGCTCTTGAGGTGCTAACTGATGCTGCCGCCAGGGTAAGACCACTGGTGCCTTTCAACCTGTAATATGGATGCTAGCACTCACTTAGAGTGAGACACAGAGTAATCTTGGTGTCTAATACCTTTTTTCAGGCTGCTTATGACAAGATTTGTGCTGCCAAGAAACAAGCAGAAGAAAGAAACAAGAAACTAGATAGTAAGAGAAAGAAAATTAAGCTTGGTGAGTCATTTTCCAAATCCTACAGCATCCCAGAGATTTAGTGTGATTTAGTGATATTGTCTTGTGTGTGTGTGTGTGTGTTTTTTTTTATTTTCAAGTTTTAATATTAAAATACTGTTTCATTTTTAAAGAATAATAATAAATAAATCAATCAATAGTATGAGTATATGACAGAGATATGGATTATTTTGCGTGCGTTGCTTTGACAGACTTGGAGGCCAGAGAGCGACAAGCAGAAGCTCAAAGCCAGGAGGAGGTGCAAATCACCAGAACACTTGAAGAAGAGGTATCGTATTTTATAGAAACCATATTAGAAGAGATACTGCACCACACTTTGGCTGAGGAGGATGCAGAAAATTTTAAATTTTACTATACCGCAGGCATCAGCGCTGTACTGGGAAGAAGGTATTCCAGTGCATCTATGAAACTCTAAAGTACACCCAGGTGCTTTTATTCTGTTTTTCGTCAAATAGTTTTTCCTGATTGAGTTGAAATCTTCCAAATACTTGGGTCAGGAACAAAGGCTCTATCTGAGAGCTCCTCTTTTTTCACAGACATGTCATAATTATCAGTAAGGCCATTAGGTGATATTGCATGACTCGGTGCAGTTTGTGCAGACCACCCATAAATAAAAATGGTGTGCATGCTTCCAATGTGAGTAATTGCATGTGCTCAAAGAGCTTTATACATGTACACAAGGGGCGACGTGCACTAGAAGGAGGCCGTAACCAGTAGGTGGCACTGTTCCATTTTATGTCTTCATCAAGGTGTTATTGCCTTAAGTGATGAAACAAGTTGGTTTGTATGCTTTCCTGGAACTAGAGGACATTAACTTAGAATAGCAGGGCGATAAAGCTCATTATATTCCATCACTTGTTATCTTAACATGTGCTGTCACCTAATACGTGGCCATCTGTTTATTCACATTGCTGTATTTTATGTGCGCCTTTTTCTGCAAGATTGCTCGCTTGAGGGAGGAGGGATCCAGACAGCTTGAAGAGGAGCAGAGGCTCATCAGAGAGCAGATCCAGAGAGAAAGAGAAGCACAGCAACAAGGAGGAGACCACACTCAGAGAAGTATGTCTACTCCTTGGATTTAACCAATCTGTGCTGGTCTGAGTTAGCTAAACCAGTTTATTGTAGTCCTGACATTTTTATATTATCCTGAACCCTCATTGGAGTGAACCCCCTGTGTTTCCCAGCCCTCGTCGTGTCAGCCCAACCACAGTAGCCACCAGGCTCCCTGTGGCTCACCAGATATTATTCACATGATAGACTATAACAATAACTGAAATTATATTGGAAGAGGTCTATTTTAGTTTCTTGGCAAGATAGCAAAGGGATGCCAATCACCGCACACACACAGCGTTCCATCAAACTTTTAACCTCATTGTAATATTTTTGCAGCAAAAGGAAGGGAAAGTGTATATACTTAGGAAAACAACTGACTGCTGGCCTTAAACTAGACCCCCTTTGTGGCCAGACAATTACTAATGCATTGTCAGTATGTCTTTTGTGTCTTTTCCGTTTGCACGCACACGGCCCTCCCCTGGATCAGCAAGAGCTATACATTTAACATGTGACAGCCATTTTAAAATTGCTGTCTATCTGCACAAGTCCCTTGACTGCTATCTTGTGTATAATATTTCAGAAAAACAATAGTTTCTTTGTCTTTTCACTTCACTGTCTCATCTCCCCCTCTGTTGCTTTTTCTCAGACTCAGGAGTGGAGAGATGTTCCAAGAGCAACGTAACCCCAAAATTGAAGGTAAGGCTTCAAACTATGCGAAGAGAGGTCAGGGTTGGGGCGCCATAGTTGGAGAATAATGTAGGTCCTCAGTAATGTTCAGGAGAGACTGCTATATCTGAGTGAAAGTGCAGGCAGAATCTCAGTGGGGAGTTTGATAAAACCTTTCGCCATTTGTATTTCATTATTGGAGACCACATAGGTTGCCTCACTACTGAGCACACATGCTGTTCTAAAGTCCATTCCTCTGGAGAAGGCACAGTGTCGTCAGGAGACCAGTATCTAAGCTAAGAGAAGGTTTATTATATTTCCTCCTGGAAACAGCCAAGACTGCATGTATTAACATGGGATGTTAGCTAATGTGTTTAGACAGTAAATCTGGTTTTAAAATTTGATAGCCATCTAGTGCAGCAGCGTATTCCCTGATGTTTGTGCGTTCAGCTAGAAAAACAAACAGCGACCAGACTGACATTATCACAAATCATGTTGCATGGATAGGGACATGTTACTGCAAGATTTATCTCAGAGGCTCTGCAGCCTTGTGTGCAATCAAAAATATTTTTTTATTAATAATTTATTTGTGAATGCTTTCCACATCAGATACCTGGATCTGAACTTAAAAAAACAAACAAACATGGAATATAATCTCTAGATAGATAGCTACAGCCATGTTTTTTCTTTATTCAAACTGCCCATTACTTCTTACTATAATAAGTTTAATTTGATTTTAAGATTTAAACAATTTTAAAAAAATGTCTAGGACTGCTACACTAACCTCAGCATAATTATTGTACTAATTATTATACATGACTCACTTTTTTAATTTAATTTTTGAGCAAACACAGCAGTGTTTCGGTGTTGCGGGCTGAAATCACAGACATCACATCATACAAATACTTTAACATTTTATTTGAAGATTAAAGGGTAAGGAGGTTATCAGTGGGGAGAAGAGAATGCTCTTGGAAGTACATTTTCAGCCGTAATTGCTAGTAAAAGACTCTATTTACACTTGGAAGTTCCCAGAAATCCTGTTGCTCTGACAGTGAGCAGAATGCTGGAGCTGAGTCAACACTTTGTGCTTGCCATTTATAATACTACTCTGAGCAGTTGCTGTGATGTTTGCCTGATTTCCCTGTGTTTTGTACATGGATATGAGAAGTTACACAATATCTCTTTTTTTTTTTAGGAGTACGGGAACTCGTATCAGCTTTTAGTGACAGAACTCCAACCGAGGGGGAAAAAAAAAATCCACAAAAGAAAAAAAAAACATCTTTTACATATGTTTTAAAAATTTCTTTTAAACTAAAGACACACAAAAACATTGTTATGTAAGCAAAGAAGTTGACCACAGTTCACATAGCAGAAGAGGACTTCCTCCCTTTTGCCCATGACAAAGCACGTTCTTAGACATCGAACTGCTTTGGATTACTTCTTGATTAATTTGTGATAGTTAAAGCAGGTGAGTCACCATATTTTCTGTGGTCCAGGCGTCCATGTTTTGAATTTCACCCATTTATCTGGCGCTTTCGGTATGAATGGAAATTGACTGCAGGTCTTGCAGGTGGTGCCATGGTGATGTTCCAAGAGCTTAATAATGTCTTTTTCTCGTAGCTCCAGTGTGTGCTGATGGTTTTTGTAATCTGTGTCTCATCAGAGGCAAGCCCGTCTGGCACGCTTTGCCTCATTGTCAGCTGACTTTAATCAATCGTGCTCTAATGATTAGACATTATCATGCACTTCTTTAGCTCTTGAAAACCCTCTCGACTAATATTGGCCTCTTCTTTCTTTCTTCTTTCTCTTTCTCTCCTCCAGTTGAAGTGGAAGTGTAAAAAAGATGATGAGATGAATGGAGGTTATACTCAAGACATTCTTTTTAAACTTCTACAAAAGGTATGCGTCCTAAAAATGAAATAAGTAATGCCACAAAGTTACACAGTAGTGCTACAAAGTTAATCATTTATACTGCAACTCTTGCTTTTTTTATGCAAGTTACAGTAAGATTACAATTTAGGTTTGGCATCATTATAGTTGTATGCCTGAAATAGCTACTCTTTTGTATTGCAAATGAGGTCATAGTTAAAAACGAATGAGCAGAGCAGATTCTTTGGACTTTTGCGTCAGTGCAAAATTCCCCTGAATTTATTTGACTAGGTTAGCCAAATACAAACATCCCCATCTCTAAAGGGTCTGTAAATTAAATTTCAGAAAATCTGAGATATATGCGCACACGCACACACAGACACACACACACACACAGTGGGGGGAATAATTATTTGATCCCCTGCTGAATTTGTAAGTTTGCTCACTTACTAAGAAATTAACAGTCTCTGATTTTTATGGAAGTTTCATTTAAATGGAGAGAGACAGAATATTAACCAGAAATCCAGAAAAAAAACATTACATAAAAGTTATAAATTGATTTGAAAAAAGTATTTGATCTCCAAGCAAAATGTGACTTAGTACTTGGTGGAGAAACCTTTGTTGAAAAGCACAGCGGTAAGAGGTTTCTTGCAGTTGGTCACCAGGTTTGCACACATCTCAGGAGGGATTTTGGCCCACTCCTCTTTACAGAAATGTTGATGCCAAAGAGCTCGATTTTGGTTTCATATGACCACAGCACTTTCTCCTAAGCTCCAGACCGAGGGCGATTGATGGTCATTTTATATTTCTTCCATTTCTGAGTAATCGCACCAACAGTTGTCACCTTCTCACCAAGCTTCTTGCTGATGGTCTTGTGGCCCATTCCAGCCTTGTGCAAGTCTATAATCTTTACCCTGATGTCCTTTGACAGCTCTTTGGTCTCGCCCATAGTGGTGGAGAGGTTGGAATGAAAGAAATTGATTCTGTGGACAGGTGTGCTTTATACACATGACGAGTTGAAATCAGGAGTATCAGTAATTGATTGAATGATTGATTGGTTATAATCTGTGTGTGACATGGGCACACAGCCAATCTGTGGGAGCCAGAATTCTGGCTGGGTTGTAGGGATCAAATACTTATTTTACTCAGTGACATGCAAATCAGTTTATCACTTGCATTTAATGTGTTTTTTCTGGATTTTTGGTTGATATTCTATCTCTCTCCACTAAAATGAAACTTCCATAAAAATTAGAGGCATCGTTTCTTTGTGAGTGAGCAAACTTACAAAATCAGTAGGGGATCAAATAATTATTTCCCCCACTGTTTCCTTTAAATATGAACATAAATATTGTTATTATTGTCTTGTACATTCCATAATCGTTCTCTCTCTGTCTTTGTAGACTTTGGTTGACATATCTTTATGTCTTATATTTGCTGTGTCTGCTCTATTTTCAGTATGAGTACTTCAACGCTGTGCTGATCAATGAAGTGGATGATGAGGGCAATAATGTGGAGCTAGGAGGAGAGTTTATCCTGGAGCCCAATGACCATTTCAATAACCTCTCAGTCAACCTTAGCCTCAGTGTTGTCCAGGTGCCCACAAACATGTACAACAAAGGTGCGTACTCCTGCAGTCTGCAGCTGCCTAAATTTCAGGATTATGTGAGTGATATTCACCTACAGGAAGCTGATGAATGGGGAGGAGAGAGGGAGGGAGGAAAGTAAGTGGTGAAAGTGAGAAATGGTAGCTGAAGCTGTATCAGTGTGACAGGCAGGGAGAAGTGGAGATAGGGGATCGATATCAGCCCAGACATAACAAGAAAGCAGCAGCAGACTACTCTGGAAAGATCCTGCTCATATGGTAGCTGCTCAGTTGCTTCTTGTTCTCACCTCTTCCCGTGTATTGCCTGAGTGGCTTTTGTTCAGCCTTAATGGACTCCCCATAACTCTCTGTTTACAGCACAAAAGGAGGGTCACCCAGCAGGAGGAGGGGAAGGGATGATTTAGTCACAGGCATTGTAACTTCTTCAGGGGGGTCAATAAGGGACAAAGGTCAACCATGCACTCAGTAATGGTGACCAGAATGGTTACCATTATCACCATTTAATTTCCTTTTCTCTCTTTTTCTCCTCTCTTTCTCCATGCCTGTTTGTGTCCCTGTGTCTCCCACTTCCACATTTACAGATCCTGATATAGTGAATGGGGTTTATTGGTCTGAGGCCCTGAATAAAGTGTTTGTAGATAATTTTGAAAGAGATCCAACGCTTATCTGGCAGTACTTTGGGAGTGCCAAAGGTTTCTTCAGACAGTACCCCGGTGAGTGCTGTCAATCTGTCGGTCTGTGTGTGTGTGTGTGTGTGTGTGTGTGTGAGAGACAGAGAGAGAGCGAGAGAGAGAAAGAGAGCATCCCATGGGAGCTCTCAACTGTCAGTGCAAAAAAAAAAAAGAAAAAATTATCAGAACAAATGATTTTGAATTACTAAAGGGGTAATTTGGCTAATGTTGTAATTTTACAGACCATCAGAGAGGATGCACATATACAGACTGCAATTAATCTGAATTTGCCAGTGTTGGTCTACAGCCATGCTGAGTAACATCCCTTAGATCCAGCCAATGATATCCAGACGGTTACGTTGATGTAAAACAGGCGGCTGGCTCACTGTAGAGCTGAAGAGAAGTTGCAGTGATGAGATATGGCTTTTGAGATTGTTAACAGATGTGTGCTTTGTGTGATTAATGTATAACAGGAAATCTATAAAGACCAAATGTTTCTCATCGGTTTTTTGCTAATATATGTATTCATTAAAATGTTTTGATCACACACTACACAATACTGCTATTTGTTTTGGGAACATGGTGTATTAAATGGGGAGAAAATTTACATAAACAGATATTAAGTTTTAATGTTTTCAGTCTCATTATTCATTTTTCCCTGGATCTTAACTGGTAAAATAAAAAATTTGAAAAGACAAGAAATTATTGTGTTTTTTGGTTTTTGTTCAAGAAACTATCTGAAAAGACAAAGATGTTAGTGTGTGGCTGCAGCTTTTGGAAAACTTTAAATAAATAGATCTCAACAGCGATTTTGCGGTGAGTGTTTTCAGCCTTAGATTAAACCAGATTTGATGAACTAGTGAGTTTACTGCATCAGCATGGTGAATGTGGGACTGACTCAAGATAAACCACGCTGAGTGTGTTCATCATAACGAGAGAACATGTTGCCCACTGCAACAATACGGCTTGTAATGTCTTTTTAATAGTTTTTGGGCAACAACAGTGCTCAGTGGCTCAGACACATTTACCCACAGGCAATATCTGATAGTAGGAAAGGTTATTTTTCATGAATCTGGTGGTTTTGTCAGTCTTTTATTTAGATTCATACAATGTGAACTTTTGTATTTAACAAACCCCTCAATATGTAGCTTACAATGCAAAGCACTAAATGTTGTGACCCTTTATGATTTAAATCTCAAAAATGTGTACATGGAACAATGTAGGATGCTGTGTATTACTGAAAGGCTTGACAAATAAAGAAACTGTATTTTGATTACTGTTACATATTTAATATACATTGTCAGTGTGCTTGTGTTTGCCCTCTGTGAAGCAATGTTATTTTAATTTCTTTGAAATGTTCTTCATTATGTGCCCCCCAGGAGTTAAGTGGCATCCAGATGAACATGGTGTCATTGGCTTTGACTGCAGAAATCGGAAGTGGTAAGCCTCAACGTACCTAAGAAAACAGTTTTGTACATCAGTTTGTCAGGAAATTCAAAAAGTCATTAGTATAATGGTCCAAGGAAGTGTGTAAGTCAACTTACAGCCCATGTGCCAGAAGCAGCCCATTAAAGGGTCCACGTGCACACACTCTACTATTCCTACTATTCTTGGTGTGGTGATGCCAAAATTGCTAAAGATGAGTGACAATATTTCAAAACTTATTTTCCAGATCTTGACATCTTCTTTGAACAATAAAGAAGTAGAAGTTGTTTAGCTTCAAAGTACATGTGAAGGTTTTGTGCCTTTGTAGCTCAACTGTCATCTATTATTTGTAATGCACAAGTAATGTAATGACAGCAGACTGACTGGATGTGGGAAAACTGAGACAAATTGTTGATATTGCACTCATTTTTAAGATATCTCACACTCATAATTTACACTTTTCCAGAATGTACCTCTACTTTTTTTTACACTAAAAGAAAGGGGAAATAAATTTTTTTAATAGTTTGTTTATTATGGAGGGGTTTTGCTAGTCGAGCCCACTTGGGGTCAAGTTGGACTAGATGTGGTCCATAAATTAAACATTTTTGACACCCCTGGTTTAAGTGAACTCTGTCTCACAGGTACATCCAGGCAGCTACATCTCCCAAGGATGTTGTGATCTTAGTTGATGTTAGTGGAAGCATGAAGGGGTTGAGGCTGACCATCGCCAGACAGACTGTTTCCTCCATATTAGACACACTGGGAGATGATGACTTTTTCAACATAATTGCAGTAAGTTTAAGTTGAACCAAATTGTTTACTCCTTTAAATGAATGAATCTTATATTTCTCTGTAATCTCAGTCCCTGTCTATTACTTTAATGAACAATTTTTTAGATGTTTCTACAATGTTCTGGTATTCTACATAACTGGAACACAGTCATCCTTGAAAAACAAAGATTGCTTATTTAAATCTCTTCTATTTAAATGGTCTTTATACTCCCACAGTATAATCAGGAGATCCACTATGTGGAACCTTGTTTGAATGGTACGCTGGTCCGGGCTGACAGAACCAATAAAGACGTGAGTCCCTATTCAAACTAAGGAATATGTATATCGCGCAGGTCGAATTCATGCAGTTAAAGTTTGAAAACTTCTTCTTCCGCTTTTGTGATTATCTGTCAGCATTTCCGTGAACATCTGGACAAGCTGTTTGCCAAAGGGATTGGACTGCTTGGTGAAGCTCTGACTGAAGCGTTTACAATCCTGAGCGATGTAAGTTCCAGTACAAAAAACTGTGACTGAGAGTTTAATGACAAATCTCTCAAACATTAATCCTTTCAGTCTGTATTCAACTGAAATAACATATTACAAAGCAGGTCAAACAGCTTCTCATTTACTGTTTATTGATTGCATTTTAATGTTGGATTATTAGCATTCATAATTTTATACAAAATCTTTAATTTATTTATTGATTAATTTGACATAAAAGTAATGAATTTTTGCACGTGTCCACATATGACAAATGCTTCTCATTTAATTCAAGTGCTCCATTTGACCGGAAGACAAGGAAAACTTTCATTTTACAAGCCACATTTGTTTTCACTGACAGAATGTGCTCCAAGTACAACACTGAGCTAATCATAAAAAGTAGCGCACTAGTCAAATATATTCGAGCATTTGGGAGGTGTGTCGCCCGTTGAAATGCTCCATTGCAATCCCCGTTCCACCCTCCAAACACAGACACATCTATTCCGAACTGTGATTAATGGCTCTAATTAATGTCAATGATTAATAACGTGTGATTGGAACACAAAGAAGATAAGGCCAGGAGCCACGCTGCACTGCTTTTATCTCCCTGTTTTCAGGCAAGCTTTGGCAGTGCTGCTGAAGCTGAGGGAATGCAGCTTTTACCTCTGCATTTGTCAGATTAATTAAAGCTCTGCAATGAATATGGTAATCAGGTAGCTAGTAGCATACCACCAAAATTCATTGTTACACCGCTACCCAATGAATTAAGTCAGAATGCATCCTATCATAGACCAAATCACAGAGAAACTCTTTTCACTTGACAAGCTCTGCAGCATTTATACCGAGCCCTGGTGAGATGAATGAGACTAAAGCTGGGAATAAAAATTCACTGCTCCCTCTACAAGACCAGTGATATGAAAGTACCACAAAACAGCAAGCACACGATAAAACATTCTGCCAGTACTATTTTATATTATATTCTCTGAAAACAAGAACATTGATTTAACTCTTTAGCAGCAAGGGTTTCGAATTAATAAGATTTTATCAGATTCCTAATAGTCCCCATTATTGATTATATATTTTATAATTAACATTGGGATTCACATATTCTTATTTACTAAAAGGTCTTAAGCAAATGACAAAATATAATAATTCAGTAATATAGTGCATATCACAGTACTTATAAACAAAGATCAAGGAAAAGAATGGATGCTTAGCTGAAAAGAAGAGCAAGCCAACAGTCAGTAGCCTCAAAACAAGAACAACCAGAGGTGGAGGGACATCCCACAACATCTCAACTGAGCTCTTTGCAGGCATTTTTCAGAAAAAGCACAGATCTAACTAATCAAGGTAACAAATTGCTGCTCCTGATAATGTTTATCCTGGTTCACTGTTCCACTCTCAGTGTTTTACTTTTGACAGGTTAAAAGATCTCCTGTCAGCAAAAACATGATGAGCTACTGTAAAAACATTTTTTCACATTAAAATGTGGTGGATTAGTCACTGCTTTCATTCTTTCTATTTTCTAATATTAGACAAAAACTTACCCAAAGTTACCCAATTAGAATAGTTTGCTGAATGTTATCTTTAATATGTACACCTGCCAAGGGTTTGATCCTTTCTGTTTGTTGTTAGTTAAAGCTGCTTCATACAGCAGTGTATCAGGCAGAAATTAAAAGATGCACATTATATGTTAAGAAGAGGTGTGCTCAGCAGAATTTATCCTATGATCTTGTCCCTACACACTCCTGTGGTTCTCCACATTTACATTGCTACAGGTCAATAAGCCACTTAATTACTGCACTGTATCTTCTTGCATCTGAATTAAGTTTGCCACATTTTTCCGGTTTATTTACTTCAACATAATGTTAGTTTTGTTTGTTTCATGTGTAAATAACACCAGATATTGTTTGATTTTTCTTTTATGCCATGTTACTCTCAAGTATTTTTTTCCCTGTATCCATAGTTCAATCAGACTGGACGTGGCAGCGTGTGCAGTCAGGCCATAATGCTTGTCACTGACGGGGCAACTGAGATGTATGACGACGTTTTTGAAAAGTACAATTGGCCAGAAAGAAAAGTGAGTCTCTGTCTGTCTTTTTCTCTCTCTCTCTGTATCTGTCTCCATCACACTGTCTTTTCTGTCTAATTTTAAACTGTAAACATCACACTTTTTTGCTTGCACTGCAGTTTTCTTGCATCAGGGATAAATGAACATTTTACTCTATGTCAGCTGGAGCTCCTGTCTGATGTTTTGAGGAATTGGTTTCTTAATTCATTACCACTCATGTAAAATCCTTGTCAATATGATGTTTTTCAGTGTGTTGATGAATTACAGCTCAAAATTCACCCCACAAGGAATAAAGCATGGGAAATTAATTATTTTCAAGGGCACTGCATGTACAAGCAGCTCAGTCTCAAAGGACCCTTACCCCTCTGCCATGCACTCCCCACACTTCTTCGTGGACTCAATACTGGGTTTAAAATCTTTTGTTGGGCTTCCTCAATAAGACCTAAATGCAGTTAAAATGAAATGAACTGCTGTGCAGCTCACAGAGCCATAAAAACAACAGCTCAGGGGCTTTTGTTCAGTCCTGTGAAGCATATGTGTGGGGCGTTTGGCAGAGCACTGGGCAGTGTTTGGCAGGGCACCCCCCTTCATCCTACCCACCCACCCCGCAAATACACCCTCAGGGCTGCTATATGGCAGCCTTTCAGTGTTTTCTATATGCTTTCTGCTTAGCAAAGCATCTGGAGCCAATGAGCCGTACAGGTCTGGCAAAGTGTCACGAATCGTTCTTTAGAAGGACAGTTGTGCATGCCCTCATGCCCAAACCCTAACAAAAGAAAATTAATTAAATTTGATTGCATAAAATGAAAAAAAAAAACTAAAACTAAAACTAAAACTAAAGCTAAAAAGGATTGGCTAAAAAGAAAGGTGCAACGACAGTCTTTACTCATGAGGTTTTAAAAACATATAGCTGCCTCCTTCTCCAAAGCCAGATAGAATCAGGACAAGAAGATGAAGCACTAAGGAGATACATCACTTTGCATGTTTTTTTTTTATCCTTCTATCTTAAAAACCCTTGACATCTATGTGTCCTTTAAACAGGTGCGGTTATTCCCTTACCTGATTGGACGAGAGTCTGCGTTTGCTGATAACCTTAAATGGATGGCTTGTGCCAACAAAGGTTGGAGACTTTTTGATAAACACTTTCAAAGACAGCTTCATATCAGAGTGTCAAGGAGGGTCTGATGCTGCATTTGTACGCAATGATATGATAGATTAAGGATGTGTGGAAACTGTGCAGTTTGACCATGTATATGTAGCTTTTGTGTGTTTTTTTGTGTGTACATGCATATGCATGTGCTTGCTCAGACTCTTTCTGCCAAGAGGCAATGAAGTGGCACTTGGGAGGGTCAGAGGTCAATCTGCTCTAATCCCTCTTCCTGTCAGTGTCTTCCTCTTGGCTGCTCACTGCTGATGGCTCCCACGCGTCAACGCTCCAGATGAGTGCCCTCTGGAAGGGAAAGTCACAGCCAGGAAAACAGATCACAGGGGGATTGTGGAATGACAAGCCCCAAACCTCTTTCCCCATACAGGCCACCACTGTGTTTTAACCTAACATGTCTGATATAAAACATTGTCAGCAACAGCAGGAGGTGACACTAAGTTTAAACTGAAACACTGGCTCTGTGCACTCCAGTAGGGACATCAGCAGGAGTACAGTAGTGTATTTTAACACAGTTTTGAGATACTTTTTTTTTTGGTTTAGAGCCATGTTTGCATTAAAAGCTATTTTAGACTTCATTTTTATATAAGCAGTAGAAATCTTTTTAAACAAGAGGTAAAATTACCTCCTCCAGACATGATTGTTAAAATATTACACATATTACAGTGCATCATTAATAATGAGAAAGATGCTGTTTTGTACCAAGACCACATTAAATTTCAATGCTATCTTCTATTTTGCTGAAATTTCTATAGAGACAATTGAAGACATTGAGTTCATAGCTGTGGCAATTTTTCTGGAAATGTTTAAATGTGACAGCTGGGATAAGCTCCAGCCACCCCACGACCCTGAATTGTATAAGTGGTTGTGAAAATGGATGGATTGATGAATGGATGTTGGGTTGTTAAATCACTTGTGAGGAAATCCCTTAAAAACTACACATGATGGGTATTCTAGGCTGATTTAAATGTGCAGTATGTTGAAATTGTATTATTTTTAGGATGTATTTATTTTAGGGAAGCATGTAAGTCTTTGTGTAAAAAATGTCATATTAACAAATCTAATATAATTTAATAGTTGTGTGAATACAACCATGAAAAATCCATGTAGTAGTTTAAAAAGTTTATATAACTGTTTACATTTTTTTTTATTCATAGTTGAACTTAGTCTTAAGACCATCCCCAGTGGTGTCCTTACATTTGATTTATAAAAGATGGTGAGCACAAAAAAACCTTGTCTGAGCAGATTCTAACCAATGCAGCTTAAAAACCAGTGATCTCTAATCTCACACTCTTTTAAATTGATATCTCCCCTTACATATACAGTGCTGGCACAAGTTAGAATTAGCCACACACCAACAGAATTAAGCTAAATTTTTAGAAATCACACCAATGGTGAGGGGTTGACAAACAAAGCCAAACACAAAGCTTGGAAATATGTCGCTCCTGCAATGAACGAGGTGGGGCAGAAGGACAAAACTGCAAAGTTCATCTCAGACTTGGATGCACATATAATACATAACCATCAGGAAACTCTTACATTAAGTCCAGGCTATGCTTAGTAAGCTTTGATTTTCTGCTTCATTCTTAAGATGTAAATTGCTGTAGGTCCATTTTATGAATGATTGCCCATGGATGTGTTGGGGACTTGGACTTTTTTTTTGTAATGTTTTTTTAAAAAAAAAATTATAGAACAACTTCACCTGAGTAAAGGAACTGTTTTTCAACCACTGGATATCAATTTTGTGTTCTGATGTGTAGTGTTAGATGGTTCAACCACATGTTGGGTTGTTCTTTAATAGGTTTGTGTGTGTGTGTGTGTGTGTGTGGTATTGCAGGATATTTTAGTCAGATCTCAACCTTAGCTGACGTTCAGGAGAACGTCATGAGATATCTTCATGTCATGAGCCGCCCAAAGGTTATCGATCATGAGCACGACACAGTGTGGACCGAAGCTTATGTGGACAGTGCTGTAAGTATATTTTATATTTTATTTGAAGCTGTATTAATGTTATTAGTCCATATTTCAAGTATATATTTGTTTTCTGGTGTGAATGCATTCTTCACAAAATAACTGAGCATCAGAAATAAAGTGACAGATCTGTTGATTTGTCTCTAGATACAGTTAAAGACTGTATTTTGTTGCCATTCTGCATTATCTGATAATGTGAGGTTTTCATGCTGTCTTGTCCACCCCTGTACTGTACAATGAATATGCACATGTGTGGGCCTGCTCTCTCATCATTACTCCTCTGTTGGAATGATTCCTCATTATGAGCTTCATTAATCTGCATGGATCTTCCCCCCCAGTGTGCATCTGTGTCCACAAAGTCAGTGCAGAATATGCAGATTCTAATTCATTGATGATTCAATCGTTGTGTATCTCTTCTTCTTCATCAGCTTTCCCTGGCCCATAAGGTATGTCAGCAATTTTTTTGTTTTCTTGTAAAAGAACTAACCTTGTGCTGTGGAGTTGATTTTGAAGTGGGACCAGAAAAGGGATCATGGGCAGGATATAAAAAAGTTTCTATTCAGTATCAGCCAATACAAGTCATACTGTATGAAGCAGAAGTGACTTGAGAGGTTAAATAGCTGCCCATTGTTTCTTCCCTTTCAACATCATGCTTCAATATTTCCAAAGAAGTCTAAAGTGAGAGGGCAGGATTTTTTGCTCTGAGGACCACGAACAGCAGAGGAGCATTTATTGTGTTTCTTTCCAATATGGAGGCAATAAGCATGCACACACTAAAACGCACTCTCTCTCACACACACACACACACGCACACACACATACACATTTACACACACATACATGCGCATACACACACAGACAAAGGGTTGGGAGATTGTCCTCTGCAGTGTGTGCTCTTGTATCTCAGCCTTAGACACACCATTCATCATTCTGTGGATCATTGCACTTTATCTCCTAAAGCCCATAATAAAACTGACATTGGAGGAGAGACCAAGAAAGAAGGAAAGAAGGAAAGAAGGAAAGAAGGTAGCAAGCGAGAACGATGGAGGTGTCCATAGATGTACCTGTGTGCATGTGTGCGTGCGTTTGCAAATGCGTTTGTGAAGACTAAAGCAGTCCAGTTTTCTCTTTTATTGTGTGCTGTGATGAATTTAAGGAGCCTCCATTCTTCATTTTGTCAAGCCAGCTTGTACACACAGCAGTTCACAGCTCGTTTGCTTTATATGCACACAGACACACACACACACAGACACAGACACACACACACACACACACACACACACACAGACAAATGAATCAACCATACTCATGCACAAACACATACATAGGCATGCTCAGCTGTACTGATTCACAAGGTGAGGGAATAGCAGACCTACTTTAATGGTGCTCATGTGCTTAATTATGTCAGCTTTCATCCTACTGAGCGCACGAGCCTCACATGGTTCACGTCTGACAAGAGGAAGGTTTCAACCAGCCTCAGCTTCATTTTTACATGTAATTCTTCAGGACCTTATTTGGATGCTGCATTCAAACATTTTGTAGAAGAAATAAATTCTGCCCCTCTCTGTCACAGTCTGGTGTTTCTAGATCAATTTTTACACATTTTATAAAAAATTTAATTCATTTATATGTGAGTTGGGCTGTCTCCTTACTGCCAATTAGCGACTTTACTGGGTGGTTAAAATTTATTGCTTTTACATAATCGATGTCATTAATATAATTATGTAGTACTTGAAGTACTGTAGGTTAATAAACAAAACGTGTCAACAATGAATGAGTATATGCAGTGTACTTTGTATGTAACTTGTGCTATTGTTTAAAATTTATCAGATGTAATGGTTAAGCAAGTCTGATTAAACTTTTATGTTCTGTGGTTGAATGCATTGTTGGTTCCTTTCAGTTTCAGAGCTTTTAATTAAATGACTTAAATGAATAAAGGAAAAGTAGTTTTAATTATGTCTGATTATCAGAGCCTATCAAGGGTAGATCGTTTTTTCAACACAGTTTTTCTTTTATTTGCTTAAAAATACAAAGAAAATGATAAAATCCTGTTTTGTTTTTTTGTTTGTTTTTTTTTAGTTGAACGACAAATCGGGCCCAACTTTGACAACTACAGTGGCCATGCCTGTCTTCAGCACAAAGAATGAAACAGTGAGTCAATCATAGTATTTATTAGCTAGTTAGTAGGTGTTATACATACATAACTGTGTGTGTGTGAGATAGATAGATAGATAGCTAGATAGATAGATAGATAGATAGATAGATAGATAGATAGATATCTCAGGCACTGCTCTGCCTGTGAGCACAAAAGCCCTACCCTCCTGCTGTTCAAACCTTCTGTTTGTGAGGAGCAGCCAGTCACAAGTAAGTTGGTTTAAAAAGCGGAGGAAAGGCACTCAAACAGCTTGTTTCAGGGTAGTGGATGAACTTAGAGGCCATAAAGGCCCAGTATAAGATAAATAAGGAAATCATGAAAAGCTACTCTAGTGGAGTCCAAGCATAAAAATATAGAGCTGGAAATGAAGGTCCACTTTAAATCTATATGAATACAGTAAATTTTCCATCTTACCATTTAAAACAAAACAATCAGTGTCTAATTGTGGCTCCTTAGGTGTAAAAATTCCAACAGAGACATTTTGTATCTGAACTTCTGACATTTATTGTACAAAACACTACACTTGGAGAAAGTGAAATCAGAACAAATGTGTGAAGCAGAACTTTGTGCTTTTCTTTCTGTATTTCTCCCATTATTTGTCCCATGACTTTATTTTGTGGCTATACTTTAAAAACACCACTGATGGACTAAATTACCAAACTGACAAGCAACAGTGAGATGCTCCTTCTCTTTCACTATGAAATCCATCCAATTGTATAATTATGCAAAGACTAATCTTACGTTTCATACTTTAAACACCTTTTGATTATAATACATTAATATTTCTACTTAAGTGTGTATCTTTTAACTGTGATGTTCATACGTGTACTAAAACAAGGATGCCCTGCCACTTCTGGGTGACTGAATATTAAATGCAGTTTTTATCTAAAGTTGTGTATGTGTTTTGAATCTTTTCATGCAGAAAAACCAGGGTATTCTGCTGGGGGTCGTAGGAACAGACATCCCTCTGCAGGAGCTGATGAAGCTCATCCCCAAACATATGGTACAATCAGCTGTCTTGAACTAGATTAATGTATTCATATGCATATTTTCATTCTGCCTTAAATATCTCATTTTCTGTCTCTAGTTAGGGATCCATGGATATGCATTTGCCATCACAAACAATGGCTACATCCTGATACATCCAGATCTCAGGCCTTTGGTAACTCAGTTTCTTAACATTACTTTTACACCTGAACATTCTCACAGCATTCCCTGACTTTACCCTATTTTTTCCTTTTTTCTTTTGTCCATGCTATTGTATACATAACCAAAAATATGAACCTCCCACGAGGGCACGCAGAGACAAATGTGTTATCTGGTTAGGAGGCTACATGGGCTCGTATAGTCTGTAATCCCCACCTTTTCCTTTGATGTATGCATGCAGGGATAAAGGCCATTCATAGGGCTGGCTGGCCTGAGATTTCCCAGAGGTAACTTAACACTTGCTGGCAGAGATCACAGCCGCTCGCCCTGGCACCACTGGTTCCTCGGGAGCTATGGTTGTGCTAGTGGATCTGTGTGTGCCAGTGTTAGTGCTATTCCTCTCTGTGCAACTGTGTGTGTGTGTGTTGGTCTGTGTTGGTTCTTTGTGTCTCTT
Source organism: Heterochromis multidens (assembly GCA_015108495.1). NCBI lineage: Eukaryota > Metazoa > Chordata > Actinopteri > Cichliformes > Cichlidae > Heterochromis > Heterochromis multidens. The sequence goes on from VUQS01045190.1 coordinate 31,553, forward strand.
TGTGGCTAAAACTGTGCTGTGGTCGTAGTCATTGACTTGTTGTTTCATGTGGATTGGGACTACATTCAGTAGCAAAGTTTGACATGTAAAGTTTAATGCATTGATGTAGAGTTGTTTGAGCGTGGATTTTCTATCAATCATATTAATTATTTTTAATTTACCTGACAGTGTTCATTTCACAGTCGATTTGTTAAATAATTACTCAGCAAAACCTCAATAACTGAGCTTGATAAATAAGAGTAGGTTTTAATTTTGAAAGTGCAACATGAAAGACAGATTACAGTGAAAGATAATGATTTCTAAATTAATTTATTTCCTTAATATCTGGCTCATATATTTGAAAATTATGTTTCATGTGTACATTTAACAGATGAATAGTGCTAGATAAGCTGACATGTTTGAACCTAGGTTAAGATATTAGTTCAAATAAAATATTATTACACTTAAGAGATCACTAAATTGTGCACACTGTGTTCCTCTATGCAGTATCAGGAGGGTCAGAAGAGAAGGAAGCCTAACTACAGCAGCGTGGATCTCTCTGAAGTGGAGTGGGAAGACAAAGATGGGATAGTATGTGCCAAAAAACACATTATTAAGCCTTTATATTAGGTAGAATATGAACCACTAAATGTGCTTGGATATGCAATATTATGCGATTCAGTGACTTCATTACACACTGTAATTACACATTTATTACTTTGTTCAGTAATGGCAAGGGTTTCTATTAGATCAAATTAGCATACGAATTACCATGGCGTGATACCTCAGTTTTCAGCAACGCAGTGCAATTGCACTGAAATCCAGCACCAGCTGGTAGCTTGATCAGTGACCCAGCCTTGCCCTCTCTGCTTTATCTTTTAGCTACGCAATGCTATGGTGAACAGGAGGACAGGGACCTTCTCTATGGAGGTGAAGAAGACTGTGGATAGAGGGGTGAGGCTGCAGATAACGATGCTTAGTGTCTCTTTAACAAATAAGAATGTGCTCTCTGTTGTCTCTGAACTGAAGGAATTAATCTGTTATTCTTTTAGAGGCGTGTGCTAAAGATGCACAATGACTATTACTACACTGACATCAAAGGAACTCCATTCAGGTGGAAGAAAAGTTTTATTACATTCCCAAATGACTTTCTGTCAGTTTATGTCTTAGTTCTAGTCAAACGTTGACTGACTCAGGCTAATGTTCTTCTCGGTGCGTGCCTCTAGTGTTGGAGTAGCTCTCTCAAGAGGTCATGGAAAGTACTTCTTCAGAGGAAATGTATCACTCGAAGCAGGTACTCCACTCTTATACACTTTTAAGTCTGAATGCATCACAATGCATGTTTCCTCACGGTTTGTGAGGAAGGTCGCACTGTGTGCATTTGCATGGGGCTAGTATCCTGTTTTGATAATATTGAAGATGTGGTGTTTACTGGGAATATGTAAAACCTGGTTATTTATATTTGTACCAACAAACAATGATCAGCTGTCCTATCAGATTTGTAATGGAGAACTCTGTGTAGCATATGCTGGTTTCTGACAGCAGGATAAGATGTTTACATCAGCAACACATAACCAAGTTTCTCCAATACCAAAATACTTACACGTGTAAACTTAGTCTGTGTTTCAGTCAATGCAGACTGGCATTGCTGAAGCGTTACTGACTTGTGTTTTTCAGGGCTCCGTGATCTGGAACAGCCAGATGTCGCCCTGGCAGACGAATGGTAACGCAGGGGTTATGGGAGTGGGCTTTCATGCGTTATGTAGGTTATCCCTCTGTGTTCACCAGGGATCCTGAGGCCTGTGGTGTAACAGTATGACTCTTTTTGGACACAGGACCTACTGCAGCATAGAGGAAGAGCATGAACACCGTCACCTGACCCAGATTCAAGCCATCAAACTCTTCATGACGGGCCGCAGACCACACCTCAAATGTAAGAGATATTAAGTAACACTTAAGCCAGTCATAGTACAAGCAACCTGCATGTTCTGTGGGGAATAACTTAAATAAATTTTTTATTATATCCTATCAATTGTGAACATAGTCAAGATAAAATGTGTTGAATGAGATGGATGTTTAGTGTTTGTTAATCAGATCCATGCTATCCTCTGGTGTTACAGGTGACAGAGAGCTGATCCAGGAGGTGTTATTTGATGCTGTGGTCACTGCTCCACTGGAGGCCTACTGGACTGGACTGGCTCTCAACAAGTCAGAGTAAGAACATTTTGGTACCACTTCCTATGCTGAAGCTGTGAATAAAACATTAATAAAATGTTCATCAGTATATACTGAACTATCAGAAGAATGTTTGTAATCCATCTACACGTTAATGAAGGGCTGTGTAAATACTGCTATATTGCCTTCCTGGAGTCTGCATTTAAAAACATACATAAAATCCACACAAATTAATACATTGAAGAAATAAACATTAAGCTCAACACACATGTTTAACAAAACAGCATGTTCAGAAAACATTAAAATATAGAAGTAAGGCAGTAAATTTAATTGACTATGCTGATAAAATGGATTGCAAAACTTTAGTAGAAGCACAGCAATTATTCAGACATCATCTTGTACCAGTTAAGGCAGAAGTGCTGTTTATGTTAGGACCATATGCACAGTGCAATGCACTTCGACATAGCTGAGATTTGTTTACTTTAATACTGAGAATTGTTTACTACTTTAATACTTTAAAAGCATTTGCATATTAAGTTAATTATTATTCATTATTATTGTTTATTGTTTATAAATCTGTAAAGCATTGCAAAATGATTTAATTCTAAATAACATATATTTTGTTGAAATGCACACCTTAATAAGGTATGCCTTGTAGGACTGAAGGACAGTCTCAACTTTATACTTCTATCTTAATTCAGTTTTTGGTTGATATAGCTGAAGCTAATTCTACTTCTTCATCAACCATTATTCTCACAGTTACAAGATATCTTGTAACACTTTGAATCTTATTATAGTGTGTGAAATGTGTATGCATCTTTGCAGTTGATGATAATTACATGAATAAATAAAAAATAAATAAAAAACAACCAAGTTTGAACTTAATGAGAACTTAATCAGCTGTGTCAAGAACTTTCATGTAAAAATACCCAATATATCATATACTGTATTTGAAAGAGAAATCCAAATTACATGCAGTATTTTATCAGTCAGAAATGTTCAAGGAAAGTGCTCAAAATCAAAGCGCAGATGTGTTATTGTGGCATGCACTGAATGCTGCTCTGAATTCGATCAACAGGAACTCAGACAAAGGAGTGGAGATTGCTTTTCTGGGAACACGTACGGGTCTTTCGAGAACCAACCTGTTTGTACCCGTTGATCAGCTCTCCAATAGGTGAGTGCCACTACACAACATTTCTCTAATTATTCCTTACCCGTGAGGTGAGGCTATGATTGTGCTTGATGAATCTAATCCTTTGCTCCTCACCTCAGTTTCACTCTGTATGCTTCCTCAGAGATTTCCTGACAGCAGAGGACAAGGAGGGTGTGTTTAATGCTGATCACTTCCCCCTGTGGTACAAGAGAGCAGCAGAGCAGGTTCCTGGCACTTTTGTCTACTCCATCCCCTTCAGCACAGGTATACAGAACAAAACCTGGGATTGCAGCATTTAATGTGTGTGCATTATGAAGTGTAAAATGTCAGCTCTCTGAGCCTGTACAAAAATGCACAAAACATAAGTTTATCTGCCTATTGCTGCTAAATTTTCTGTATCTTCTAATATACAAGTTCATCTTAATACAGCATTACTCACTGTACATTTTGCAAATTCATTTGGTTGCTGTAGGCGTTTACGTCTTTTTCTATGTCCCTCTTTCTGTTATGGACTGTGATTTTTACTGGTGAGATGTTCATCTCCCTCACAGCTTTCCTGCCGTTAATGTGGCTCACGTGCTGTCTACTATCTGGAGGATGGAGATCTCAGCTTCCCTCTCCAGGACATTTGCCCCCTTTCCTCTGTTAATAATGACTGCATCCACCCAGGCTTTACCATCATAACCTGAAATGTTCTGTCACAGAACCCATTTCGGATATATTATAGTCATCTGGCTGCAAAATACCCTGACTGAACTCCATTACTAGGTTTCTTCTGAGGTTGCTGGGTAAAGGGCGCCATCTAATGAGCAGAAGCTATAACTTGAACATTATTTATCTTCTCCCCCTCCAGCTTTAGAAAACAAGAGTGTGGTTTTGGCCAGCACAGCAATTCAGCTCCTCGATGACAGGAAATCTCCAATTGTTGCTGGTAATGGCCTCTAAAGTTGTGTCATATCATTACAGTCTCTAGCTGCACTTATATTCAACCTCACCTTTGTTTGGTCTTGCTCTCAGCTGTAGGGATCCAAATGAAGCTTGAGTACTTTCAGAAGAAGTTCTGGACTGCCTGCAGACAGGTAATAACACATAAACAATAACACATAAATTACCATGGCAGGTTTTTACAAAAAAAATGAGCCTCCTAATTATGCATGAAACTAAGCTGTCCTTTGTATGCTCAGTGTACAGCCCTGGATGGAAAATGTAGCATTAGCTGCGATAATGAGGTAAGAAGAGCTTCTTAATTCTGACTTGAGTTAAACTGAGAAGTATTATAAGAAAATATGACTATGATCTTTATATCCACCTTTCTGACAGGACATCAACTGTTATCTCATTGACAACAATGGATTCATTCTTGTTACAGAAGAACAGTCTAAGGTACTGTGTGCAACTAAACTGCACCTAAGGTCCAATTTTTGGTTTAAAACATGTTTGTTTTTTTTTTTTAAATACACTGCTTAATTTTTAGACTTTGGCCTATTTTGGTTATGTATCATCTTCTTTTGGATAAAATGAGAACTTTGTCAGGATTTTTAACCTGGCTTTGTCCAGTCTTAAGATTTCTGTTTTTGAAAAGCACAAATTTAGATATAAATTTTAAATATAGATTATTTCATACATACATACATACACTTGAAAAAAAATTAACAATATTTATGTAAGTAACAAACTGGGGAAGTTTTCTTTGTGATATATATTCATTCAGTTCTTCCCTTAAATGCTTTCCATCAAGTCTTGAAAGGCATTAGGGTCATTCTTACAAAATGAAAGATTAAAGTGGAAGTATGAGCTTTGCATTTCTAACCTTAGAAAATCCCACAGAGATTCAGTAACATTTAGATCTGATAATATAAGTGCTCATGCAAAACTTTTAGCTGCAGACAAAGTACAAAGAGCTCCGGTTGCCTGTACTGTAATAACTACACAACATTTAGCAGCTGACCACGAGAGGTCTCAGCAGTTACCCCTCACTGTGGTAGACAGCATTTTCACACTGATGCCCTAAAAAAGCAGCTTTCAGCTGCTGTTTCTCTGCAAATGCTTATTTATAAAACCATGAAATAAAACACACTTAGTTACAAATTAGAATCCTTTTTTCATGTTTTCTGGTGTGCTTTGACATAATTTCTCTCTCAGACAGGGCTCTTCTTTGGAGAGGTGGAAGGTGCTGTCATGAACAAACTTCTACAAATGGGATCCTTTAAAAGGTTCGAGACACATTAAAACATTTGATTGAGCTCTGAGCTAATACATTAAACCTAGACCCTAAAAAGCATGTTGTTATATATGTCATATTATTATTAAGACCTTTGCTGTGCTGTGTGTTTTTCAGGATCACTCTTTATGACTACCAGGCCCTTTGCAAAGAGTATGCTGGGAGCAGCGACAGTGCACGCACTTTATCAGATGTAAGTGTGCAAGAGACAGCATTTACAGGAAGAGAACTAACAAAGAATATTTATAATCTGCGGTTCACAACATCTATGTACATCACTATATGGCCTCAATTAAAACCATCCGCACTGACCCTAGAACATATTTCAGAGTTTGTGGTTAGCCTTGTTTGCACGCTGTTGAAAGATCAGCAGTGGAAAATGAACTGCAGCATTTACAACAACCAACAAAAAGCTGACTTTATTTTTTCTTTGTCTTTTAGCCATTTTCTGTAGTTAAATGGCTTCTGACCGAACTTGTCATGTAAGAATTTTAATAATGTTTTTGTTCAGTATGGTTTACTCTGTTCTCATAACTTTCATCACAAACATTGATTATATTTTATGTTTGTGCTTTTCTCTTAGCTTCCTGCTAGAATTTAACCTGTACAGCTGGTGGAATATTGATCTCTCAGTTAAAGGTAACCATAACTTCATGTTGATTATAGGCATTTGACTGTGCAAGATAGTGAGAGGAGGATGTTTGAAAAAGTATGAGTGTGAGAAAAAACCTCTTTTGCTTAACGCTGGTTTTGTAGCCTCTGTGGTTCAGTTAAACTTGCTCTGTTTCACATTTAGCTCAGAGATCTCGGGGTAAAACCATGATGGTTCCATGTGATACAGAATACCCTGCATTTGTGTCTGAACGCACCATTAAAGAAACAACAGGAAACACTGAGTGTGATGGCTGCATCAGGTGCTGCAATGTGAACAGTCTGTTAATCATGAAATAATAATCCTATTTGATTATAATATTTAGCCATCATTATAAAATTTTAAATTTAGACTCTGTTTGTGTTTGTGCTACAGATCTTTTGTCATACAGCAGATTCCCAGCAGCAACCTCTTCATGGTTGTTGTGGATAATAAGTGTGACTGCAGCAGTGCTCCTCCAGTGACCATGGATCCCATCGAGATCATATATATCCTTTCTGTATGAAACACAGATGTTTCATGAATGAAAAACTTTGCTGAAAGCTTTTTTAATTTCTTTGTTAAATATGTGTTGCTGGCTGTGAGGAAAAATTATCATTATGATTTTTTTCTTTAGGGTTGATCATTGAGATGATGGGCTTATGGTTAGGGTTAAATTTGAACCTGTGGTTTAGGCTAAGTGAGGTTTGACACGTTAGTTGGGTTTCAAACTTAGCATCACATCTTGTTGATTCTTTTTACACCCTTGACACCTTTGAACACAACGAGTCACTAAAATGTGAGAGACTGAAGTTTCAGAAGGACAGAAAAAAGCCTGAATCATGTCATCCTTTCCACCCTGAGGTATGCGAATGTGTTTTGATCTGTTTACCCTGTGTGTGTGTGTGTGTGTGTGTGTGTGTGTGTGGGTGTGGGTCAACATGTACACAGTGAAGCTGACAGTAGAGCACAAACGAGGTTATGTGCTAGTCTATTCCTCTGACAGGCCAGTTCGACTGAAAATGTCATGGTGTTAGCATAATTCCATATGAAATTACTGAAATTGTTTATTGTAAGAATAATATAATAATATTATAGTAATATAATATTTAGTGAGCTTTAGAGCTAGTAGTTAAAGTGGTAATAGCAGTTGGGAGGTAGTAACTGATTTTTAACCCACTGGCTTGTTTCCAAGTTTTATGATGTGAGCTACATTTGTATATGAAAGGTCAGTCTAAACAATGGGGATTTCCTCATAATTTAAGGAACAGTGATGATGGCTACACATCCTCTTCTAGCATTAATTAAATGCCTAAAAACTCACCTGTTATTAAAAATCCCATATTTAAAATCATATATTTAGATTTATCAGCTATGAATAGTTAACCCACCCCAAAAGTTTACAGGATTGGTTGTTTTGGTTTGTTGCCTTTTTCATTGGTACATTACAATTCCAAGTGGATAATTCTCATCCATGTTACTGAATAGTTATTTCACCATGTTCTGACATATAAATAACATCATATGGGCAAGTTAACAAGGTTAAAAATTTGATATAATGATATGATCTGATGACATATGTGTTTACATTCACTACTGTCATGGCCAAATACAGCATGTTTAAACTGGTAAGTTTACTAACAAACTCATGTACTGTGATATCTGTCACAATGGATTGTGTCTCGTACAGGAAAATGCCATGGAGTGTGGTTCAGCAACACGCTTCTCCAGTCCGCTAGCAGCAGCTCTTCTGCCTCTGATAACAGCGACCATCAGTAGGTGACCATTAGCAGCCGCACTGGACATCAGTAAGGACTAACTCAACGAGAGGATGCTTATAAACACATAGATAACATGATAGTTCAAAAATGAATTTTCTCATACCTCTGCAACAGGCAGCGCTCTACAAAGACACAATCTTTATCAGTAGCACTGAAACACACATCCATTAATGCAGAAAACAAAAGAAAATGAGAATAACAGGAGTGCTTGGTGACTTTGCTCAGCGCATTGCAGATCACACCACTGAAAGTCTGTGAAATTGCTCTAAATGTGTGCTGAATTTATTAGAAGAAAGAAATGCAGTATGCTTAACAAGGAGTGAGAGGTCTTTGTTCAAAGTCTAAGACAAGTCCTTTGTGCAAAGGATGATAGTAAGACATTAAATGTTTGTTGTGTCAGGAAAAATATGAAAGCCATTGTCTGCAGAATGTAAAATGCACTTTTGTGAAATGAGAAAAAAATGCAGAGTGGCCTTTATTTTAGGCAGTAAATCATTACAAACAATTGATATTGCTATCACAGTCTTCTTTCTGTTAAAACAATTTATTTGTTTTACTAAATTTGCTTTGTTGTTAGTAATGGATCATGTAAAATACTAGTGAGACGGTGGAAAATGTTAAATGGCTTTATTTTGTTTGTTCTTGTTTTAAAGCAGAAGATATTTAAGAAAAGTACATGCATGATTAAGAACAGTGTGTTTGAAGAATGTGACATTAATGTGTTCAGCCATTTGTCAAGGTGACCACATACTCGTAACTACATGTTTAGGAAAGTTGATTAATAAATGCAAATAAATATTTTCCTTCATTTACACGTTTTGCTACTGTTTTGTGTGTGGGTTTGTGTAGATGTACGGCTGACATGGAATATAAATGTGATGTTATTTATGTATAGTCCTGGAAGAAAGACTCACAAAACATTGCCTATTACAAAAAATATGTTAAACATTAAATGGACAACACATTAGAAAACAAAACAAAGTACACTGCTTTTTAACACTTTGGTTTAGTTATATTACAGGAATGTAATGTTTATACTATCACACTGTCTTAAGGCAGTCAACTTAAAACAGTTTTCATTTGTGGTTTACACGGGGTTGACTTGTACAGAGAGTTCACAGTGGTATACACCATACCCTTCAGGACTGATGTAGCTGGCTCCTCAGGGATGGTTGAGTACAAATGGTATGTGTCAGACTGGGGGGAAAAAAAGAAAATCAACTATGTTACTTATTAACGTATATGGCAAACAGATTTAATGTTGCCCTTCTAACAGACTTACTTCATTATTTTGAGGTTTCTGCCCATCTTGTTCAGTAGGATCTGCAACTGAGAAGGAAATTCTTTCACGACTAGCAATTTATAGAGAAAAGCTTTTGAGCTTTTATCGAACTTGTAATTTTATCATTTACATTCTTACAGATAAAGATTAAAAAGCAGATCACCTGGAGGACAGTCAGCAGCAGGTACTGAGGTGATTACAGAGCATGCTTGCTTGTTACCTGAAGGTGACTAGTTTGAAAAAATGAAAGAAGGCAAAAGTGAGAGGATAATTATTCAAGAGATGATGGGAAAACTGGGATAGTGGAAAAAGTATTTTATATTCATACATTACAAGTCTTATAATATGTATACTGGAAAGTGGTCCCATAAAGTATTTGGAGACTTAAACAACAAACCTCTATGATGTTTATCAGTTTATTCCATAACTGGTATTTTATCCATAAGGGAAAAAAACAATTAGCACAACTCTGAACACAACTATTTATTAACATAAATAGGTCAGATGGTCACATAAGAAAGTGAAAGAAAGTTTGTGTGGAGAAAGCCAGAAGAAGCACTCCAACTAAGGATCCAGTGAGATAACATCCAAGTCTGGTGCTGCTTTTCTTGCTTTGGTATAATAAAAACTGCATTAATTAATGGTATTATGAGCTCTAAAGTGCATCGAGGAATTCTGCATTCTAATTTAAGGAAACCATTAAAAAAAAAATCACTCAAGCAACAGTAGTGGATCTTTGAGCAGGGTAATGACCCAAAAGCAAACCAGCAGCCTGTAAAGAAATTAATATATTGTCCACGGAAATGTCAGACTGGCCCTCCCAGAGCCCTGATCTGAAGCCCACAAAGCACAGACAGGATGTCATGGAAGAAAAAATTTCAGTAAATCAATGCTCTAGAATTATCTAACAGGGTTTTTGGCTGAAAAATGGAGGGAAGACTCACAGCCCATGCACTGTAAAACACTTAACTTTGATCAAAATACATGTGAGTGCTCAATGTCTTCTCTCACAGGCTAAAATTTCTCTTGCCATAAAGTTCATTAATAGTGCAGATATCTTGTTCCCATTGAAACTACATGAATTTCAATATTCTGAAAGGGTTTTAAGGTTTTTGCAAAATTGCCCCAAAAAGTTACCGCCTGCCACAGCTTTAAGTGTTCAAATACTTTTCAGAACAACTACATCTGTGAATGTTTCTTCTTTTTATTTAATTACCACTTCTCCAAGATGTCTTGTGTTCATTAGGCCATCTGCAATTGAAAGGAAAAAAATGAAATGAAAACAGAAAAACAGCAAAAATATAAACATAGTAGATGCTGTAGGTGAGAATTACAAAAAGCTTAGAGTCACTAAGGTTTTACATTACCAGTGCAGTGTGCTTGTGATCTACAAGAAAATAAAGACAAGGTAGTTTTCATGGACATAATACAGAAGCCATAGAAAACTGTTGCAGAAAAAAATAAAGCACATCTTACCTGCTAGAAACAGATTTTGCTGGAAAATATAACAAAGAAAAGGTGAGTAATTACTGAGATCAGACAACTTTCATAATCCATAAGGAAATACATAAGAAATCCATGCTCCATAAGGAATCCATAAGGGATCATCATATCATATTTGTAGTGGCATTCCTTAAGCTCAAAATAAGCCAATTATGACCTGTAGACACTGCAAAGTTTTAAGTCATATGACATGAGATGTAATTTAGTTTTAAGATGTTTACTTTGGAATTGTAAGGCTACAATAAGGAACACTATGAGCTTCGATACCTAATGCAGCTCTCCATCTGACTCCGCTGCATGTGATCATACACTATATTACATAGAGCATGGATAAAACATTCACATGCATTTATTTTTTGATGTCTAAGTTGTCTATGCAAGACTTAGAAATGAATTAGGAAATTTATTGTAACAATAAAACTGGAAAAGCTTAGATACAGTAAAAGTTTTTTTTTTTAATTCTCAATTTTGTTTTTGAAAGCAGTATCAATATGTAAATAAAAATTTGTATTTGGACTTCATTGAAAAAACAAATCAGCATTTCTCACCAGTTCTTTGCCGATTCCTCACAAGCACGAATCCCAGTAAGACGACACCCACAGCTACTCCACAACCAGCTGAAACCACCAGTGGTTTCCATATAAAATTATCTGTTTTGCAACATGAGAGTTCATAAACAAGAAAGTCTCACTTTATCAGTTACACAATAGAGAAAGTGAGACTATGACTGAGAGGCTGAGAGTGAGACTGAGTAAACATTTCTAAGATGATAAACCCAAATTTATCCCAGGCCCCAAGTGGGTTTGCCTACACAGGGCTGGTAGCAGTTTTGCCCTTTGGGGCACCTGTATGGGTTTTCTATGGGCAAACTCTCTATGCGCTTGCCCACAGAAAACTTGTGGGCCCCATGTAGGCTAGCCCATGTGGAGTCCATAGCAGTTTTGCCTTTTTGGGGCCCCATGATGGTTTTTCTGTGCGTGTTTTCCCACATAAAACCCTCACCGGCGACATGGGGGCATGTTTGCTGAGAAGATCTTCTCAGAAGGTGGTAAGGCATTGCATTTAGTTAGATTCACTAATAACAGCAGTTAAGATTCCTCAACAGTTAGAATAACAAGTATTCCATCATAAAAAAAAAAAACTTTTTAAACCTACATGTAGGATACCTGTTTCAACTCTGTCCCCAGATGATGTTTTACCAGGAATGAAGGTGGTGTTTCCATCCTTTAGATTTGCCCCTAAACACACATTTAAAACTGAAATATTACAGCATAAAACTTCTGTGGTTAGGATGCTGTATGAATGTATAATGTAATAGAAGAGAAAGTCACTCACTTTGTACTTTTTAGTTACTTTAGGGTGAATAAAATATAGGTTTAAGAGATTTGAAATCTTTGGATTCTGTTTTCATTTACATTTTACACAGCATCCTATTAGAAATAAAATAGTTAAATTGAGCTTTTAGGTGATTTTTATATACATTAAAATTGTGCTTAATTAGGCTTAATAAAATATTTGGAAGAAAGTAGTTTTTAGGTAAAAAGCATTAACCCCACATTGTAAAGAGGTAAAGCAAGGCCAGACTGCATGGGTGCAGAATGACCTGAAATATGCTCACACAGCACAGACAAAGTCAAGGTGAAATCCGAACATAATGTGCTAGACATAGATAGCATACGTAGAAACAGAGACTGAGAATTGGAGCTTCATATCAAAACTTAGTAAGGACAGGGAGGGAGGTGTTTTCTTTCTTTATCTTACAGGAAGGAGCCAGATGGGAGGACAAAGTCAGTTGTTATGCAAAGACGATGAAGAAGAAGACAAATGAGAGAAGGCCAAACCTAGACCTAACAATCCCAACTTTTTTTTGGCTTTGGGATTGTAAAAAAAAATTAGATTTAGATCTGTCACTGTTATGTAATTAAATAACATTTATGTAACACCAGTGTTTGAAAACCAGAGTAATGGACAAACTTAAAAAACACTAGCACACTGTGACAATGAAATATTTTCATGAAGGATACCTGTATCAACTCTGTCCCCAGATGATGTTTTACCAGGAATGATGGTTGTTAATTCTGTGGTTCTTCCATCGTTTGGATTTGCCCCTAAACACACATTGAAAACTGAAATATTACAGGACAAACATTTTGTTCTTAAGATACTGTATGAATATGTAATTAGATGGAAAAGAAAGTCACTTACTTTGTACTTTAATGATGGATATATTACTGTATGAAGACTTTAATTCTACAGGTTGTGCAGTGTAAAAACAGTTCACTTTAATCTCAGCAGGTGATGTGAGATTTGCCATCTCCAACAGTTCGGTTGCTGTTAATGTCGTCACACAGGGGAATTCTTTGTTCGCTCCTCCACTCAAAGTGTAGAAATAACACTGAGGCACAGAAACAGAGGATGGAGCCTCACAGTTCAGTGTGACTGAGTCTGTCTCTCTGATCACCAGTGGATTAATGGTGAATTTAGGTGGAAGAGGAGCTGAAGAGTTGAAGCATTAACTAAAGTTAGGATCACATCTGTGGACATGACCAACATACTGAAAGCATGCTTTGCTTGTGTTGATTCTGCATTAAGACAACATCAGTAATTATTAATAAAGCCACTCACTTTGGATGATGATGGAGGACAGCTCACTGTACGGAGAATTTGAACCTCCAGGTTGGGTCGTGTAAAAACAATTCACTTTAATCTCAGCAGGTGATCTGAGATTTGCCATC